>JANHGC010009206.1:208399-220989 GCA_027560395.1 Boaedon fuliginosus
AAGAGAGGTGGGGTATAAATCTAATAAATAAATAAATAAATAAATAAATAAATAAATAAATAAATAAATAAATAAATGTTCATTATTCTTGTAATGGTCTGGAGATTTACTGAATAAACTATTTTACTCATTTACTAAAATTAGTGAGAATTTTTAAAAATAAATATGTGCCATTTGCATGATGGAATTAATTGCAACGGATGAATTTACTTACTCCCTAGTACCAAATTCTGCTTTGTTTATAGAAAGAAATTGTGATTACATTACAATTGTAACTGTATTGTAATTTTCTGTATATCTTACCTAGAATTCAGAAGCCCCTCACAAGTCATGCTAGCTAACTCATAGTTCTAAGTGAAATCCACAAATACCCTTTTCAATTATTCAGGTATCATTCTATTTAAGATGTAGCTGGAACTTTCTCATCTCCATGAAGAACATCAGAAACTTTCTGAATTACAACAGGCACATGGGAGAATAAAGCTTAGTTCTATTTGTATGTGAATGAACAGTTCTACGTTGGCTGATTCTGATACAAAATTAGTATGTTTGGTTTTCTACTACATGAACCTCCAAAATAATTACAGTGAAAAAACAATTTTTTAAAAAAAAAAATTAAGACACATTAGTCTTGATTAGAGATCAAGAGATCTTTATTGTATACATTAAAAAGGGTTATAACATCAGTTCTGATTTAGTCCAAGATTCCAATCAACAGAGGTTGTACAAACTTTTGTTTTCATTACGATCAATAAACTGGTGATGTGGTGGGTGTAGAATGTGATCAACATTTTAAAGTATTTTTTTGGAATTCCCAAAAGTTTCTCCCAACAGGCTTATCATAGCAGCAAATATACACCCAGTAATGTAGGTTTATAATGAAAGAAATGACAGATACTTAATAATTGTTAAATACTGTGGTTAAATGTGACAGCTATGGCCAAAATAAGATCCTTTGCTGATAATAATATTAAAGATGGAACTTGCATTTCAGCAGACATTAGTGTTACCATATTCAGCTCTCTGCCAAACATGTTTTTCTATACCAAATTAACTATTACTGGGGGAAAACAGAAATTATACAAGCACAGTGACTGTTACTAGGATACAATAAACACTTTTAGCAGTCCTAGTTCTTCACGGCTATGGCTTAGCTTCAATGAATCACAGAAACTAGTGGACAATTCATCTGATTTTCTAAATCTGTGTTCAGATGCCCAAGTTTAAATGGGCATTGATGTGCAACAGTATCCCAAGTTCAATTTTAAATCAAAAACATTCTTTCTTGCAATGATTTTTGGGATATTTAAACTTATTCCCAAGATTTGGAAAATGCATTGCTGATAGCTGAAACAAGTTATTTTTTTTTTCATGATTTTTCAACTTTACAAAAGAAATCAGGATGTAATAATTCAAAGTTTATTCTACCAATGTGTAACTTTCTGCACATTCTTAAAAGAATCTAAATCTAAGCATATTTTTAAAAAATGATTTGGCATTACATTTTAAAGCCTCAAGGCTTAGCAAGATGAACTGAGAAAACCACATTAAGTTCTGCTTTGCTTCCAGTGAATAAAATTTAAATTTGCATATAAACTATCCTTTTGGAGGAAAATATGGATTTAACTCTTAATCCATGCAAGATTCAAGTAGTTGTAAATTATGAGATTCATCATATATCCCCATTACTCTCCTTATCTTTCTACTGAAATAACTCATATTTGGTTTTTTAGAAAAGTATTTGCTAGTACAAGCTGCAACTGCCAAAAAACCTATAAAGCTTATTATGAATATCTTCATATTGTTTGCACAAAATACTCTGAAGACAAGTAAGGATGCAACATGAGTTGGTACACTTGTTCTTCAACTTAAAATGGTTAAATGTCAAACTTGCCTTTTTCAAACGGCATATGGCTGAAATAATTTTGTTTTCCCAACCTTCTCTTCTGTCATTTGTAAACTGGCTTGGTATGTCATCTAAGTGTAGGAATATGCTAACATACAATGGTCCTAGCAATATTTTTTCTCCAGTCTTGATTTAGTACTTAAGAAAAATATTGGCAGGTTACAAGGTAATATTTATCATTCACAAATATCATATTGGATTTTTCTGTCTTTAGTTTTCTTGCATATCCATAATCTGAAGGTAAAGAGAGAAAGGTACAGAATAGTTATAGATACATAAAGGATTTGGTCCATGAATTGTTCCATTCACAGAATAGTTTTGGCGGTCAATTCCTGAACCAAAACACTTGTGATTCAGATGTTTTTGTCAATGCAAAGAATCAGATAGCATAGTAGTTAGAATGCAGTATTGCAGGCTAACCCTGCCAATAGCCAGGAGTTCAATCCTGACCAGCTCAAGTTTGATTCAGCCTTCCATTCTTCTGAGATAGGTAAAATGAGGAGCCAAATTGTTGGAAGCAAGATGCTGATGCTATAAACCACTTATAGAGTGCTGTAAAGCATTATGAAGCGGTATATTAATCTAAGTACTATTGCTGTTTTGTTCCACTCAATTGTGACTTGGAGAAAAGGAGTGGTGAAAAAGCCGAGGACGTGGCTGTTAAAGGAAGACGGACAAAGGAGAAAGGAAAGTGAGGGCACTGGGGAAATGGTAGAACATTACCTAATGTGTCATTGGCAATGGAAACAGCAGGAGCACCTACTAGGAAGCTCATTTAGACCACCGAGTCCACCAACCCAATTCATAATATCCAAATTAAGGCATTCATGACAAATGACTGTCAGATCCTGCTTGAATGCATGGAGGGAAAGAAGGGAAGCCTTTAATTAACTGGCTTCTGGAGTGTTCTTAGTGTTTTATCCTAGTCTATGGCTGTGATAAATATTTGACTAAATTTGCTTTTTAATCTTGCCTTAGGAATGAAGCCAGATGAATAACTTTGGGTGAGCAATTCATTCTCAGTTCTAGGAAGAAGGCAATGGCAAATGGTAAAAAGGGAAAAGATTCTTCTTTTCTTCAAAATGATGAAAAAAGGAGGTTTGGGTAAGAATAATTCTACCTGCGATACAATGATATAAGCAAAATTCTGGAACAAATTATCAGCCTGTTTGGGAGTACATATACCACCCTGAGCTGCTCCCAAAGATGGGATACAAATTTGATAGATAAATAGACAAGATCATGATTAGAGGACAGCAATGGAGTTAATAAAGAGGCCGGCAGGAAAAAGCTATGAGAAACAGTTGAAAGTGTTGGATGTTTAGCCTGGAGAAGAGAAGATTACAGTCTATGACAGGCAGATGTGTACAAGATGAAGCACAATTGGTCTAAATTGTTCAGAAAAAAATAACCGATGAGTTTAAATTACAAGGAATTAAATCTAAGATGAGCATAAGAAAAAATGTATCTTAACAGCTGTTCAATAATGGAATATTTATTTTATTTTAGTAAGATTTATAGGCTGCCCTCTCCCAAGGGACTCGTGGCAGCTTACAACAATAAAACAGTATAAAAAATAATTCATAATATATAAAACGAATTTTAAAAACCAATTAAAGCAGTCTTCAGGGTGTTAGCCCAATCCAGCCTGTAAAAAGAGCCATGTTTTCAAGACTCAGTGGAAGGTTAACAGGTCAGGGACGATCCAGATCCCCGGAGGAAGTTCATTCTAGAGGGCCGGGGCACCCACAGAGAAGGCCCTCCTACGTGGGACTGCCAGTTGACAATGTTTGGCCAACGGTACTCAGAGGAGGCCGACTCTGTGGGCCCTCACTGGATGCTGAGCAGTGAACGGCAACAGGAGGTGCTCTTGTAAATAACCCGATCCTATGCCATGTAGGGCTTTAAAGATCATAACCAGCACCCTGAGTTGCACCTGGAAGCTAACTGGGAGCCAATGCAGCTCACGCAAAAATGGTGTGGTATGAGTGTAGCGAGGCACACCCATAACTGCTCGCGTGGCTGCATTTTGGACCAGCTGAAGCTTCTGAATGCTTTTCAAGGGCAGCCCCATGTAGAGCGCATTGCAGAAGTCTAATCGGGAGGTGATGAGGGCATGAGTGACAGTGAGCAGTGCATCTCAGTCCAGAAAGGACCGCAACTGATGCACCAGGTGAACCTGGGCAAAGGTCCCTCTGGCCACAGCTGCTAAATATTCTTCCAGTTTCATCTGTGGATCCAGAAGGACACCCAAGTTGCGTACCCCCTCTGAGGGGGTCAACACCTTCCCGTCATAATCAATGATAGAACATCATGGATAATCCGAGAAGACTGCACCCAAAGCCACTCAGTCTTTTCTGGGTTGAGCTTGAGTCTGTTGGTCCCCATCCAGACCCCCAAAGCCTCCAAGGCCATCACTTTAATGGCATTGTTGGTTTGGTTTGGGGTAGAGATGAATAATTGTCTCAGTGACGCAGTGGTTAAATGCAGCACTGCGGTCTCTGCTGATTTGTTCAGCAGGTTGTCAGTTCAAGGTTGACTCAGGCTTCCATCCTTTCTAAGGTTGATGAAATGAGGACCCAGATTGTTGGGGGCAATAAGATGACTCTATAACTGCTTGGGGAGTGTTGTAAAGCTCTGATAAGCAGTGTATAAAATCTGAGTGCTATTGCTATCTATATAAGCCGCCCAGAGTCCTTCGGGAGTTGGACAGCATAAAAATGTAATAAATAAATAAATAAATGATGTGTTGTGTTGTATTATAATATCAATCACAATGCATGCATTTTAAATGCATTTTAACTCTGAAATGTAACTTGCATATAACATTGTTAAGTATAATTTCACTTAAAGTTTTGAAAAAGAAATAAATGCACTCTTCAATATAAACAGCAAATAAAATTTGTAGAATCAGAATGGAGCTAGCCATTTCAAATTTTTTGATGTCTTTGTTGAATGTAGGATGCTTTCTTGAGCTGCCTTTAATGTCCTGCACGGAGCCCTCGGGGTAGAGGGAATCTTGCTTACCTTAACCTTTTTTCTGTGTTCAAAAAGCATTCTCAAGTCTTTTTGTGGAGGATGGCAATCTCTTTGGAACTGATCAGTTTTATTCCTTAATCAGTTGAAGTGCTATCTATAGGATAACAAAAAATATCTCCTTTACTGCAAGTTGTGTTACTCTGTTGGGATAGAAGGAGGCTGAAAGCGTAGCTTACATCTATGGCATGATAATACTCAACATTTCCTCTGGGTACATAGGCCAGAGTTAAAAGTTAAAATGATATTATAAAATGATGCATTCAGTTTGAAATGTCAAATTTATATGAAAAATTTTCTCCTTTAAAAAATACCATGAACAACACTGATATTTTTAAAAAAACAATGACTATTCATAAAAAGGATAATTTTTAGGTATCGTTGAGGAGATGAGTGTTTTCAAAAGGATATAATGGGACAGTCCTATATTATTAGTATTTATTTAATTTATATGCCTCCCAACTCCCACAGGACTCAGGGCGGCTCACAGTCATAAAAATACGATAAAGTTGCTATAATAAAATAATAAATATTTCAAACATTTAAAACATTAAAACTTTGAAAGGCTAAACAACATATAATATACACTCAGTCATACAATTCATATATCCATACAGGGGAAATTAGTGGCTCCAGGCCTGGTGGCACAGCCAGGTCTTAACGGCCGAGCAGAAGGCTAGTAGGTCCAGATCCCCATGGGGAGCTGGTTCCAGAGGGGCGATGCCACCACAGAGAAGGCCTTCTGTCATGGGCACGCCAGATGCACTGCTTGGCTGACAAGACCCAAAGGTGGCCAACTCTGTGGGATCTAACAGGGCACTGGGAGGCATGTGGTGGAAGGAGATGGTCTTGAAAGTACTCGGGTCCTAAGCCATGTAGGGCTTTAAGGTCATAACCAACACCTTGAATTGCACCCGGAAAGCTACTGGAAGCCAATATAGCTTGCAGAGGAGAGGTCTTACATGGGTGTATCGAGGTACACCATTAATCATTCGCGTGGCTGCATTCTGGACTAATTGAACCTTCTGAATGTTTTTCAAGGGTAGACCCAAGTAGAGTGTGTTGCAGTAATCTAGTCTTGAAGTGATGAGGGCATGAGTGACTGAGGAGAGCCTCCTGGTCCAGGAATGGGCACAACGGTGCACCAGGCGGACCTGTGCAAAAGTTCCCCTGGCCACAGCTGCCAAATGATGTTCCAATTTCAGCTGTTGATCCAGAAGAACTCCCAAGTTGCGTACCCTTTCTGAGGGGGTCAATCTCTTCCCACCCAGAACTAAAGATGGAAACTCAACTGGAGTTGCGTGGAGGCAATACCCAAAGCCACTCAGTCTTGTCAGGGTTGAGTCTGAGCCTGTTGGTCCCCATTCAGATCCTCAGCACCTCCAGACACCAGGACATCACCTCAGTGGCATCACAGGTGGCAGAGATATATAATTGGGTATCATCAGCATACTGGTGATACCACACCCCGTGCCATCGGATGATCTCACCCAGCAGTTTCATGTAAATGTTAAATAGGAGAGGTGAGAAGACCGAGCCTTGAGGCACCCCACATAGGGGCTTCACACCTGACATCTGCCCTCCTACCAACACCGAGAAAGCAGTCAGAGAGATAGGTGAATCATCGTAGCACGGTGCCCCCCACTCCCAATCCCCCGAGCTGTTCCAGTAGGATACCATGGTCGATGGTATCAAAAGCCGCTGAGAGGTCAATAAGCACTAAGACAGAGGAGTAACCCCTGTCCCGGGCCTGCCAAAGATGATCCACCTGTGCGACCAATGCTATCTCGGTGCTGTAACCAGGGCTGAATCCAGACTGGTGAGGGTCTAGGTAATCGGTTTCCTTCAAAGTCCGAACGAGTTGAAGTGCCACCATCTTCTCAACAACCTAAATAGAGGAGGCTGGAGACAGGATGGAATTTTTTTAAATCAGCTGGGTCCAGGGAAGACTTCTTGAGGAGGGGCCTCACCACCAAAAGCCTCACGGTCATATTACCATCAATAAGATCTAATGGTGGAAATAAAATTAAAAAGAAAATAGGATTACCATGGAGGACTGAAACATTTATAAAGTGTAAATGAAATTTTATTTAATATTTTTAGGAGCCACCTAACTCCAATGGACAACATACAAAACTAGAAAAAGATTGGACCAGCTTAAAACATTAAATCAGACAGTAGATAAGACAAATTACACATTCAAATCATTTGCTTTTCTAAAAAGTTATATATTCAGTAACCTAACAAGAAAAAATGACACATAGGAGGCAATAAGCCAGATATTAAATACAAAAATTACAGGCATGCCCCTGCATGCCATATTTTCGCCCCGGACAGCCTCCAGCACCCTGCTGGCCAAAACGGGGCATCCCAAAATGCTTCATTTTAGCTGGCAGGGTGCTGTAGGAGGCTATCCAGGCCAAAAGGAGCATGGGGGGCTGCCCGTGGCCCCCTGCACTCCATTTTTGCCAGCAGAGGCACCATGGACCAGTCCTTTGCTATTTCCAGGTGGGAAAGAATCCTTCCTTCAAAGAAGCATTGATTACCACCTGGAGCCAGCTGCATGTACCTCCCACCTAGTAAAGACCAGCCAGGAAGGGCATGGGTCCAGTAAACAGGTGGAGGCGCTCATTGCTCCCATGGCCTTGTCCACATCCTCAGGGGCCACAGGATCAAACTCATCCCAGATAACAGGATTAAGACTTTCCCCGGTCACTTCTATAGACCCCACCCAAATAAAATCCAGGTCTGTCTGAATCTGAGCAACTTTATCCAACAGGTATTGAGCAAATTCTTCTGCTCTACCGTGCAAGGGTTCCTCAATCCCCTGGCTTTAGGAGGAAGCAAGTCACACTAAACAGGGTGGCTGAAAGACAGTCCGCAGATGCAATGGTGATATTCATCCGCTTTGGCCCAATTTGCAGGAACCGGTGGTGATAATTTGCCGGGTTTCACCAAACCGGTAAATATCACCTCTGGCTCGCCTTTCCCACCTGCCTCCGCCCCCCTGTCCTCTTGCCCTAAATTTCTAAATTTAGTTGTTTTTAAGGTCAGCTGATGGTGCTGCAGAGCTCTGCTGCACTTCAGCTGAGCTAAACAGCTCACCCCTCCCATTTCATCTCTCTTTAACTTCCTACATGTGCCAGCTGAGCCAGGTAAGCTCTGGGGCAGGGATGGTGGAGAGTGTGTGACTGGGGTGGTGCGTGGTCTCTGCAATTGGGGGTTTGGGTGGCGTGCCCCCTCGCAGCGGGTTAAAACAAGCTGTGAGGCAATTGGGGTTTAGGTGGCATGCTTCCTGACAGCAGTTTAAAATGCTGTAAGGCAACTGGGGAATTTGGGCGGTGAGCATCCTCACAGCAGTTTAAAACCAGCTGCAAGGCAGTTGGTTTTGGGGTGGCGCGCCTACTCGCAGCAGTTTAAAATCAGCTGCGAGGCAATGTGGGGCATGGTTACTGGCCTGGTGCACAGCTCCGTTGCTGCTTGGAGATATCTCGCTCCAAGCCTTTCCACTCTGGACAAAAATGGCTCAAAGCAGTGGGGCGAACTTTGTTCCAAGAAACAACAGAAAGCAGCGCTAAGAAACATTGCCCCCTTCTCTCGGTGCAGCATTTCTTAGCACCGCTTTTGGGGCTGCTGCTGCCAAGGAAAAAAGCAGAGGGCCGGTGTGGCTTCATTGCTTAGCACCGGGGCTGCCGAGAAAAAACCTGCAGTGACTGAGTGGACCAACTGGATGACATCACTCACAGCAAGTTGCCACCTCACCTTGCCGTGAGTGATGTTGAGTTGGCTATGCCCACTCAGTCACATGACACCCCCCCCACAAAGCCACACCCACAGATCTGGTGGTGGGATTATTAGAACCCCTTGCAATAAGTGTGGAAAAGTGCGTGCACTTTGCCGCCTTTATTGCCTCTAGGTAAGTCCTAATGAAGGCTCTTAGTAGTGCTTGGTCAGGTTCGGCTTTACTGGCTCTGCATCCTTGCTCCAGATGTCTCTTCTGGTGCTTCATTTCCCGGAGCTCCTCGGTGAACCAGGGAGGCCTCCGAGATTTGCGCTCAGTGAGAGGTCGCAAAGGCACAATATATTCTTTACATATGCAGAAAATCAATGTGTGTCATTTAAAGCATTTAATATTGGAATATTTTTAGGTATGATAAAATCTGATTCTGGAAATAAGCATGCATAGTAAAGATAATTAGATTTTGAATTATGTACATAAGGTATTTATCCACCTAGGCCAAATAATAAAGAATTTTCAATTATATAAGCTCTTAATATTAAGCAGTTTTTCTGTGGTGCTGTCTTGCAGAGCTGAAAATAAGTTATGAATGCAGTACTGTTCAAGAATAAAAAGGTTTGCTTGGAAGAGAGTGGTGTGCCTGGGCCTCTGCTATTGAGAAGATGCCAGTCATTAATGAAAACGTCTTTCATGAAACTATAGCTGACTTTCTTGTGATACAGTACAATAATACAAAGAATTTAAAATCCAACTAGTGTGTGAAAATGTTCACAGTGCTTTTAAAACTGGGAGGAAGTATTTACTTATAATTGGACTACATTAACCAATCACACCTAAAAAATAATTTCCCCTCCATATACCTCAAACGAAAACTTGAATAAATTGGGCCTTTATAATCCCTTCTTTGCTCTGAAATCTCTTTTTGTGCCTCTTGATTGTAACTACAAAAGATGTCTTCTGAGAAGAAAAGCCTTAAGCATGACATCAGAATAAAGGAATGTTCTCCACAATGAAGCACACAGAAAGTAGTGCTTGTTTAAAATAATGTTTTTATTTCAAAGTAAATCTGGAAGCAAAACTTGAATATAATATAATAATTTTGTTATTTCGCATTTGTAAGAAGAAAATGCATAAGGCTCTTTAAGCCCAGTGTAAGATAAAATTTCATATTACAGTAACTAAATAAAAGCTTGTTCTGCTATTTGGAAGGATCTGGATCTACAAATGTCTAAACAAAATAAAATGATTAAGCATTTTCCAGAAATAGTTGTATATGACTATTGTACTCAGAGAAAGCGAAGGCATGAAATATTGACAGAGCCTTCCATTACAGAGAAACAATTAAGGCAAATATGTCTTGGTTTTTTCCAAATTTGCGGATCTTTCTACATTGATTTTCTTGTACACAATTGAGAGATTTATATATACAAATACTTAATCATTTTTTCTCTCTGAAATTATTTATTTGGAGAATATAGAAGAATAAGAAACTGATCTATAACGTGTTATTAAATTCTAATTAAACACTTTTATTTTATTATTTTATTATTACTGATTAATACATAATCTCCACCAATTCATTTGAATTTAGCAGAAATTCATTTGTATTTAACAGTGGCTATTTTTACACTATTAGTTTACTTCATGTTAATTATTAATTTAGGATTGGAAATAGGTTTTCCTGGTTGAAAACATTGAATATGCATACTTGAAATTTTCATATTTTTCTGTAAATTTAAGTGTTTATGTATGAATGTACTTCTGCCTTTTAATTCTTTTACCTTTGATGTTTTGTTGATATTTATCTTAATTTGAAAATAAAATAAAATAAATATGTTTAATACGGTAGCTGTTCTAATTTGGGCTGTATTTTAGCGGGCTGCTATAGGAGCACCACTGCTTGAAAGTTATGTAACTATGTATTTGTTTTGAGATTAGTAAATGTGATCTAAACAGCTTTTTGTTTGTCTGAATCCAAATCAAAAAAATTCTATAGATAAGAATTCTAGTGAAATATATTGTTGTTACTCATTGTTTAGATCTGATAAACATCATTTCGCTAAGATTGTTAGTAGCTGTTTCTTGTCATCTCATGGTTATTTCAATAGTGACATTGTCTATCCACCTTGATTTTCTTTTTTGCTTCTTTTTACATTGTCTTCAATTTTTCTAAGCATTACAGTTTTCTTCAATGACTTTTGCAGTATATTAAAAGTATAACATGTTTAAGCTTTAGTTTCATCGTTAGTACTTCCAGTAAGCAGTGCAGTAGAGTACTGAATTATTTGTTCTTCTTGTGGTCCAAAGCATTATCAGCAATTTTCTCCAGTACCAACATTCACAGCCTTAACTTTTTTCTTTCTTCGGTTTTTCTAATGGTTCACCTTTTGTGTCCTCTTATAACTAGGAAAAATCATAACCCTGACAATTTGTACAGTTGATGTCTAAGCTTACAGTATTTTTTCAGGGCTACAGTTAACTATCAATGTAAATTTTTCAGCCTAGGAAGATCATGTCTGTTATTACTTCAGCTTTTTGCCTTTTTGCATCAGGGTGGCATTATCTGTTGATATAATCTTAGTATTCTTAGTTTGAATAATGGCTTGACTTGTATATATTTTTTACCTTTAAGTTTCCTAGTGTCTTCAGAATGTCTGAGGCATTACTTCAGCATCTTTAATTACAGCAACTGTTTCTTCTAGTCCAGAGTCACATTCTTCATATAAATTAAATAAGGTGATAGTGTGTGCCATTTTTGTTCCTTTATGCTTTGCTTTGTGTTCCATTCTAAACTGTTCTTCCACAAATAGATGAGTTGAACTGGTATATACATGTTCTTAAAAGCTAATTAGTTCTAATCTACACTGTCAAAAAGCATTTGTATAACCAATAAAGCAAAAATAGATACCTTTCTGGCACTCATTTGCTTTTTCAAATGACTGGGGAAGAGAGGCGGGGTATAAATCTAATAAACATAAACAAACAATTACCCATGGGGTATTATCAATGTGATCACAGGTGTCTCTGTTTCTTCTGAATCCATCTTGAATATCAGCTAGTTCTCATTCCCTGTATTATGAAGACTGGGTTGCAAAACCTTGAATATTATCACACTAACATGTAATATGACTGAAGTTTGAGCAGGCTTTGATATTGAGGTTTTGGTATTAAAATATAAATTGATCTTTTGTGGTTCTCAGGCCTCTGATGTGTTTTCTATAACTGCTTACAAACTATATGAAGCACTTTAACCTTATCCTCTTGTAAGATTATAGGGTTCTATTGGTATTTCATCAGGTTCTGTACTTCTGTTGTTACCAGTGTTTTCCAGGGCCCATTTCACTTCACTTTACAGAATGTTTGGCTCTAGTTCAATGATCAAACTTGTATATATCATTTATTTGGGAATTCTTTTGTATAGTTCTTTCATGTTTTAATGTCACATCTTTGTCTTTTTTTTTCTTTAGAAGATCTTTGCCTTTTTGTCTAATCTATTTTTGCTTGAAAGGCTTCTTTGATTTCTGAAATATTCTTAAACAATTCTCTTGTTCTTTCAGTTGAACAGCTATTTTAACTTCCTTTGCCTTTTGCATTTGGGATTATTATTTTCTCTTTCTCTAATACTATCACAAAAGTTTCAGCCCAGAATACTTCAGGCACTTTATTCATCAAATCAAATCTTTTTCAATATATTATTTTACCTTTATCATGTAATCATTTTAACATTGCTCAGATTTTATCACATTTGGTTCAAGGATTTTATTTATTTATTTATTTTATTTTATTGGCTTTATACCCCGCCTCTCTTCCCCGGTCAAGGGGAACTCGAGGTGGCTTACAGCAGTTAAAATGGATACAATGAAATGGATATAATAAAGACAATATTAAAAACCACAATATAATAATAAT
>JANHGC010009206.1:226961-238033 GCA_027560395.1 Boaedon fuliginosus
AGCTTTGGCTATAGCTCTTTATTGGTGCCCCAAACCTCTCTGCTTCATTGAGCTTGCTTGTCCTTTATGATTTAACCAATGTTGCAGCTGTTGCTACTCCTGCCATTTTCATGGAAGAAGCTGTCTCTACCAGTCTCAACTATTCTGGCTTCCCAAGACTGAGATCTAATACTCTAATTACTGTAATGTGAAATACAGCATAGAAAGAGATCATTCTCCAGTGGGTCCTCCATGATGGGATCAGTGAAGTGATTGGGTTCTGCTCCTCCAATCAGGCAAGTCAAACTTGTCTTTGAGGAGTGGAGCTCCTCCTAGTGGCCAGACGAAACTTGCTTCAAGATAGGCAGGTCAGACATGGCTCCTTGGAGCCAAAACCTTCCTTGGCCTTTTTTCTAGGGACTTCTGTTCTCTTTTTTGGGAGCCAGCTACAGCTGGCCCCAGTTTCCTGGCACCTGGGATCATCCCTCACCCCACTTTGCGGCTCCGAGGCCCTGGCAGTAATTGATTGCAGGGATCAAGCTGCAGGGGCACTCTCTCTGTCCTCAAGGATGTGGAGGTGGCTATCTTATCCTCTACCCACTGGTAGCCCTGCTTGGGCAAGGGAGGTAAGGGGGCAGCCACCATCTCTAGGGCCCCTCCCCCTGCAGTAGCCATTGGGGGGGGGTGTAAATTACCCCCCTTGCCCTTCTCCACTGCACCAGAATGATCGAAGAGGCTGGCTTGGCTGTGAAGAGAAGGGTTTTTTTCGTTTTTCACCCCCTTAGCGCCGTATGTGCCCCCTGCCTTTTAAGATTGCCTGTGAGAGGGGCCGAAGACATTTTAATTTTTTCCCCACTGGTGGGAAACCAATCAGCACTCACCAGCTGGCGTGCAACAGGGGTGCCGTGGAGTTTGGCTGTAGCCTCCCGCCCATTTTCTCCAGACCTCCAAAGAGTGAGGTACCTGGAGAGCAGAGCCTTCCTGGGGAGTGCAGGTGGATTCCTCCTCCCCTCACTTTTCATGGAAGACCTTGCTCCAGTGGCAGTACGGCAGCCTAAGGCTCTCCTGGCAGAGGCTAGAGTTTTATTCCTCATCGTACAGCTCATCATCATAACTGGGCTGGGTCCTATCTCTAGTAGGGGATTGTGGGCTTGATTCTACAAGGGGTGCAGCCACTTTGTCCACTTACCAGGCTTGCCCTTCACTCGAGCAGATCTGCAGGGTTGTCTCCTGGAGTACCCCTCACACCTTTATTAAACATTACAAGTTAGACAGGTATGCGAGTAGGGAAGTTGCCTTCGGTCACAGGGTACTCTAGACAGCGATAACCCCTGAGTCAGGTGACTCCATCCCTTAAGGCATGGCAGGGGTATGGTTCCCAATTGCATCAACAATCCCATCACGGAGGACCCCACTGGAGAATGTATAGGTTGGTCACTTAACCGTGAACCACCGTTCTCTGTGGGCTCTGTGATGGGATCAGTTCCCTGCGTGCACTGCCTGACTCTAGGAGCTTGACACAGTTGGTATTGTTATGACCTGTTGCATTTTTGAGCTCTATCAGTCATTTGTCTTTTCTCCGACTGTAGGCTTCCAACACATGTGTGTAGTAGCCAGTTGAATTGTTAATAAAATTGGTCAAGGAAAGGAGTGGTGTCTCCATGGGTGTCTCAGTTCTTGGGTTTCAGAGTATGGTTTCTGGCCTATTTTTTGGCTATTGAAGTCTGGGGCAATAGGAGGAGCTCCACTCCTCAAAGACAAGTTTGACTTGCCTGATTGGAAGAGCAGAGCCCAATTGCATCACCAATCCCATCATGGAGCCCATAGAGAATGGTGGTTCACAGTAAGTGACCAACCTATCTATTTCAATACTGATGAACATCAGTACACTATTGTAATTGTAAATTTACTGTACAATTGTAATTGACAGTAACAATTGTAATTGTTTATTTAAAGCTGGACACTAAACCATCTGCAAGGCTCTGTTTAAAAATAGTTTAACATAATATATTCCCAACTAACCACTCCAGTCTATTCTTCTCAGTTAAGCAAAGCAAAAATCAACATACAACATACAAAAACTTTAAGTTTTATTTCTCACAAGTAGATTCTGTATTTACTGGACATTGGAAGGAATATCCTTTCTGGAAATTAACCCTTGGGACTCTAGTCATTTGTTCCTAACCATGGTGATAAAATCATTGTGATGTTATACAGATAAGAGCAAAATTTACATTGTGATAAATCTATTGTCATTTGTCTTCTGATCCCCATCCCTCTTGACACTGTTTTGTCTACAGAACCTTGTGAGGGAAGAAGGTAGAACATTATGACATAATTCTGGTTGCAGAGCTTTGCAGAATAAGGTCTTTAGGACAGCCAGCCATGGCCAATTGTCCACAGCTGATTGTCCAGCTTTATGAAGAAGATGTGTGCAAGTGGGAAAGGAACACTGGCATTTTAATATTTATTCTCTGTCATTATTAGCCATATTCTGTTTGCTGAAGAAAAAGATTCTGCATAGGAATCCACATATGTGAAATCTTGCAAGTTTGAATATGCTCCCCTCCCTTAACATCATATGAATTAAGCCTGACTGAGACATTTCTCCCAGTTAATTTCTTGGAATGGGCTCAAGCCATGCTTTGTCTGATCATAGCTTTCAAAGCAGTTCTTCTTGCTGTCCTTCTATGACCAGTACACATAGACAACCTGTTCCCCCTCTGGGGTGAAGAGAGGCGGGGTATAAATTTAATAAATAAATAAATAAATAAATTTTTGGATTTACTCAAAAACACAACAAAAGTTAGATTTGCTCATTACACAATAAGAAATAGGAAAAATTTAGAAATAAAATGTATCTATTAATTTATTTTAGAATGTAGATAGCTAGCCATTAATCCTTGGTACCAAAATACTTTGGGGGACAATTTAGGGAAGACATTGTGCTCGGAATAAGATTAAAAAAAAGAAGAAAATCAGTTTATTAGAGCCATCCAAAACATCTTACACAGCTGCTGGTATTTGCCTCTCCTGTTTAGAATGACATTAATAAGGATATTCATTTGTGTCATTTTTAATACTCATTCCCTATGGCTGTTACTGATTCTTGACACAGGTTTTTATTCTTTACTATTCTTGGCCTCATTTGGCTTTATTGCTGTTTATTCTGATTAGCTGTGGGCAACCCTGTGACTTAGTTGATGTTAGGGATTACAAAACACCTCAGGGAAGTGTTTTAAGTTACATTGTTAGGTATTATTCAGTAAGAAATGGTGTAAATTGAGATTTGAAAAATAGAAGAGCCAAAGCTCCCAAAAGACACACACACACACACACACACACACACACACACACACACACACAACCCACACAGCAAAAGAACGTTCAACAGGAAAAATAACAGAAAGGGGAAAACAACTTTAGTACTGTATTTGCCAAAGTACTGTATATAAATATATTAACTACGCTGAGTATTAACATTACAGAACATTTAATAAAGGTGTTAGTAATCTGTGTCATGTCTTCTTATAAGACAAAATTTGAGTTTAAAAATTAAAAGCCCTCGAAAACAAACTTTCTCAGCTACCAGAGGACAAGGGCACCGAATTTGCCAGAAAAAGCATGGGCTTTATCTCTTGCTTGGGTAATTTAAAATGCTATTTGGACAGATTGTCCATCAAATGTCTCAAAGGGGAAATGAAGAAAGAGGAAGAATTGTTTAAATGTATATAAAGGGCAGCAGACATTTTCTAGGGACAGGAGAATATAGTGTAAGTGACCTAATCAAATTCCACTCAGTCCGTATGTCTATAAATGAAATATATTAGAGGGTAGTAATAGACACATATATTAAGAATGCTGGAGAAATAGTATTTTATTTTTTCTAGTGCCCCCCCCCAGCAAGGGCAGTCTCTCCTTTTTTTTTTCAGATCAACTGAACATTGAACCATTGGTTGGTTGGCAACAGGAATTGACTGATCAGTTTGTTGCCAGAGTCTGATGTCATGGGTTGAGAGAGATTGACTAGTCCAAAGTCAATCAGCCAACTTTCATGTCTAAGGTGGGACTAGTATTCAGTCTCCTGTTGCTTTTAACCACTAGATCAAACTGGCTCCAATGGAGAAATAGCATTGCCATATAAATTTCACATTCCTCAAACTTGATACTTAGTATTTCTCCCAGTGTGAATTGGGACCATCAGAAGTAACTAACCATCTTTCTGTTCTGTGGCATTGAGAGCTGCTGAACTTACAAACTGATAGCCCTTATTTTAAATGTTCTGGTGGGAAACCAATCACAGTAAAGTGAATATTTAGTCTGCTAATAACCATACATAATATAATATTTTGTTTACCAACATACAAATGTAAAGCTCATTCCAGATTTAACACTGATTTTTTAAAAATCGTTCCTCTAATCATTCCTTGCAACTTGACTGTCCGTCAGTCACAACCAACTACATTTTAATGTTAAAAGGAATAGACTATATGGAGAATTACGGTAGATTCTGCTTATTTATTGCCTCTATGAGATAATCTACAGCTTGTGGGAAATATGATATATGGACAAGGAAAAGCTGATATTAAAATAACATTTTAATCAAATTTAGGATTATTTGCATTATAATTCAGATTGGCCTCTGTGTCTTTTTTTTTTTTAAAGTTGTGCTTAGCACCACTTAGGGTCAATCCCAGACAGAAATCATGATTTTTCAAAACTGTTAATAGGAAAAATAAATTCAAACTCATCTCCAGGTTTCTTCTCTTTTCTTACCAGCAAATTTCTTCTTCAAATAAAATTTCATTTTATTAGATTTTATGAAGTCCTTTAGTGACTGTGAGAATAGAATGAGCATTTCCTGTGAAAAATCAAATATCTATATACAAATGTTTAGTGTCAGTATATCCACTCTTGTATAACTTCAGTTAAATAATTAACCCTCTAGACAAGTGACTCTGATGCTGGACTGGAATTGGTTATTATCACTTCCTTAGGAAGATGGGAACAATTGTAAGGCAGCCAAATTCATTCATTCATTCATTCATTCATTCATTCATTCATTCATTCATTCATACTTTCATTATCCAAAGCAGCAATAGAAATGAAGAACAAGCAGATGAAAACAATATTGTGCATAAAATAGCACAAAAAGGTAGCAAAAAAAAGGTTTCCTTGTCCAGTCGTGTCCGATTCTAGGGAGCGTGCTCATCTCCGTTTCTTGACCAGGCAAGCCAACGTTGTCTAAAACATTTTCCATGGTCATGTGGCCAGCATGGCTGTATGCCAAAGGCACACGGAATGCTGTTACCATCCCATCAAAGTGGGAAATTCAGTGGCTGGAAAGGGATGGACTAAATCAGCCCTGAAGCCCTGATTATAGCGGCATAACAGGGACTACGCCCTGGATCCACAGAAGCAGGGGTTTACCTTACTAGATAGGACCCGAGATACAGATTATGCAGAGAGGTTTCAGAGACAGTCCAACGTCGGCAAGATGTAACATTCTTGCTATGTAAAGAATCCAATTTCTGCTACAAACACTAATCAGCGGCTTTGGGAAACAAATTCAATGGTATTTAGCATCTATGTGTCACTTAATTTACATATGCTTATAGAATGCTATTATTTTGTAAAAGAATATATATTTAAATTTTATTAAAACATTTTTCAAGCAAAATATTATTGTAAATTTTTAAAGAAAAATTCACAGTATTTTGCTTGAAAGATGTTTTTATAAAATTTAAATATATATTCTTTTACAAAATGACAGTTGAAGTCATTGTGCATTATCTATAATCTGTTTTTAAAACTGAACTATGCATTTTTAGGCGTGAATGTATGATGAAGCTCTAAACTTCTTTTAATTGAACTTTCCTAAGCATTAGTTCATAATAAATAATAAATAAGAAGGGTATGTTGTTATGAGTAATTTATTCTTGTCATCTCATCTATGTATATGAAAACCTCTTAACTGATTACTTTGAATGTGATAAAAGCATAGTGCATTTAAACACTGCATTATATTTGTCATTGTAGTGGATCAATCTGTTGATCTAGAGTGAGGCAGACCCACTCATTTCTTTCATTCATTTATGTGATGAAACGGTCATAAATGTGTATCTGATGAAAGACATTGCCTTTTAGAGGAATGAATTTACTGATGAAAAATGCTCTGTGTTTAAGAGGTTTTCACTTATCCCATGTTAAATGTATAGGGTGAATCAATCTCCTAGAACGTAAACAAACTGAATTGAGAAGGAGAATATTCTCCATTCATGAGCGTGGAACTTGAATGTTTCTTGGAAAACCCTGGTTATAGTTAGTTGTAGCTAATGCTTGAGATACATATTAATGTTGTATTCTCTGTAATTTAATTCAGCTTTCCTTTTTACCTTAATAACATTCTGTGGGTCTCATATTTTCACTTAGTACTAAATGAATATATATTGACATTGGATCAGAGCAATTGTCACAATGCTGTTGATGATTGCAGAGGTGGTACTTTCTCAATACAAAACCAGAGACATCAGGTTTGTGTAGATTATTGTTAGATGAGGAATGGAGGATGGAATTAGATGTATAAGTTATTCACAGTTAAACCATGTGGGTAATAACATTCATGAGATGTACAACAATGATCTTTATCTCCATTGTAAAACAGCAGATGTGCTTTTGCAGATAGATATTGTAAACACTCAGGGAGAGAGTACACAAAAGTCAATATCCTTAAAATAGACACATTTATTTGCCACATACTGCATATACAAACTTCTTGTGCACATTTCTTTAAACAAAGATGTAACATGAACTCTTCTGTATGCACCAGTAAAGCAGAATGGTGAAATGCTTAATTCTTAGCCAACTCATGGCCATGGTAGTATAACCATTTTTTTTCTTGAATGAAGTGCTGGAGAGATATAAGCACTCTGAAAGGAAACATTCAATTATTGGTATACATATCATAATAGCCTAGAAATAGTTACAACTGCTTTGAATTTATCAGGAAAAGATCATATTCTATACACAAATCTATATTGTTTCTTTTGAATATTAGTAGCCTTTGATCATGCAATATTGGAATGGTTCAGTTCAGTTGGCAGTGAGTTGGATATTATCATCTTGGAGTACAAGCAGAGAGCAGAATGGAATATTTGTGTTTGTTTGTTTGTTTGTTTGTTTGTTTGTTTATTTATTTATTTATTTATTTATTAAACTTGTATGCCGCCCAACTCCCAAAGGACTCTGGGCAGCTCACAACCATAAAATACAAGTAATTAAAATCTAAAAAACATACATTAATATAAAAACACATTAAAATATATAGCATGCAAATGACAAACATAATAATACATTCATATGGGGGGGGTCAATGGTCCCAAGCCCGCTAACACAGCCAGGTCTTAAGAGGCTGGCAGAAGGCTAATAGATTGGGGAGGGTCTGGATCCCTGAGGGGAGCTGATTCCGGAAAGCTGGTGCTGCCACAGAGAAGGTCCGCCAGCTGGCATTGCTTAACTAACGGGACCCGAAGGAGGCCAACTCTGTGGGATCTAATGGGGCGCTGGGAGGTAGAAGGAGATGGTCTTGAAGGTACCCTGGTCCTAAGCCATGTAGGGCTTTAAAGGTCATAACCAACACCTTGAATTGCACCTGGAAGGCTATTGGAAGCCAGTGCAGCTCATGGAGGAGTGGTGTTATATGAGTGCACAAAGGTACAACCTTAATCACTTGCATGGCTCATTCTGGACCATTGGGGGAAGAGAGGCAGGATTTAAATCAAATAAATAAATAAATAAATAAATTGAAGCTTCCAAATGTTTTTCAAGGGTAACCCCAAGTAGAACGTGTTGCAGAATCTACCCGCTCTCCATGGTGTGCTGTTCTCTTCATGGTATGCTGGAATTAGGAATTTTATAATTTTCTCCCTTTTCTCCTTTCCTGCCCAATTTTTACACAACATCACTGGGAATGGCACTCCAGAAATTTGCTGTTCAGGGTCTTTAATATAGGACAGCTCTATCTCTTTTTATCTCCCTAAATGAGGAAAGCTACAGAAGTGCTTTAGAGAGAGATTGGGATGAAATGGACGAGGGACAGAAACTGAAGCTAAATCCAGATTAAAAAAAGAAGTACTGTGGATAAATAATTCTTAGGCCTAGAAATTAAGAAGGTGGCTTGTACTGGATGAAGTTTCATTTTTTGAAAGAACAAGTTGATAATTTGGAATATTCCTGATTTTTGCTTGTTATCAGGAGACCCTGTGTTCAGCTGGCTTCTTGGTATATTACCTATGACTTTATTTGGACTAGGACAGATGGGCATCACTGACCCATTTCCTATTAAGTCTTTGTTCTGTCCCACACCCGAAAACCACGGATCAAGCCCAGTTCTTAAAATAACAATGTTTATTTAAAACACAAAACCAAAAACGTTCTTCTTTTCCAAATCAAAGGGATATTTCCATAGTTACAAGTCTCTAGCCATGCTCCCAATGAATCTAGGCAAAATGCCAACTGTACAGATAACAAATGCTTACAATAATTAGTCCACTGACAGAGAGAAAAACACAGAGCAAGAAATCCAGGCACAAGAATAGATAACGAAACCACATTGATATCTCTAGAGTTTTCAGTTTGTTCTCTGCGAGGATTTCTTTTAACTTCTCCAGGGTGTGGTCAATCAGTGATCACCTGCAACTCGTCTTCTGTTCCTCCTATGCTGCTGTTGCCTTCTAAGTTGTCTCCTAGTTTTGGCATTACTTAGAGACCTCTCCCCACCACTGTCAGACATTTTCGGCTCCACATAATCTGTCGAGGGACCAGCTACTGGCACAATGTCAACCACCGGTGCCTCCCGTTCTTCTGCTGCCAACTCTCCCTCAGAGTCGGTCTCCTCCGTCAGTGCCACAGCCGGCTGTGGAGCCACAACAGTCTTTTTTAGGTATTTTATGATATAGGTGTGTAAAATATTGTTTTTCTTTTACATTATTAAACTGATGCATTAAATGCAACTGGAATGGCTCTGAATGTTTTTTTCTTAGTGTGGTATCCAGGTATAGAACCTTCTTGGGAACAACAGACCATTTATGAATCTTTTTAAGTGTTCAAAAGCTACAATAGCAATAGCATTTAGACTCATATACCGCTCCATAGTGCTTTACTATACTAGCTCTTTAATAAGATATTTATGGGATAATAACAATTTACTCACTAGACCACTGAAAGCCTTTCTATTACTTATTTTAAAAAACAAAATTGTTTTTAATTGTTTGAATTGCTATTTCTGTTTTGTTCATTTTATTTAAGACATTCTTGGTGTACTACTATAAACCACTATGGGATCCTCTGAACAGGAATAGAGATCCATAGCGCAGAAGTAGCAATATGTTTATGTTTATTAGATTTATAATCAAGGGGAAGAGAGGTGGGGTATAAATATAATAGCACTTAGACTTGCAGTATATACTGATTCATAGTACTTTACAGCCCTCTCTAAGTGGTTTATAGAGTCAGGATATCGCCCCCAACAATCTGGGCCCTCATTTTACCCAACTTGGAAGGATGAAAGACTGAATCAACCTTGAGTCTGGTGAGATTCGATCTGCCAAATTACAGGCAGCCGGCAGTCAGCAGAAGTAGCCTGCAGTACTGCATTTTAACCATTGCACCACCGCGACTCTGCATCTTAGATATTGTTGCCATTTTATATTATATTATTATTTGATTTGAGCCTTTTCGACCCATTGAGTCAGGTGGCATACACATTAAAATAAATTATTGTTATTGTTATACTCACAACATGGGAATGCATAGCTGCAGTTCTTTTATCTGGTGTTGGCCATTATACACATCAAGTTCTTCCCAAGATTCTAGGTTGTTGTAATGTATTGGCGTATTATATGTTGGGATCCAAGCTGTATGGCCTTTTGCACTTGGCAGATGGAAATTTTGTTGCCCAGATTTTTTTAAGTGTTGTCTAAGTTGTTTTGGTATGGCAGCCAATGTGCCAATAACCACTGGCACCACCACAGCCACAGGAATAATAAATTAATAGATAAAAGATAAAACATCAGCAGTTCAAACTACAGCCTTAAAATAAACTTCACAACTAAAATCTGGAACAAAATATTAAACCATTTAGAGTAAATCTAAAAAAAAACCTGAATTGGTCTTTCATGTTCCTAAAAGCATGCAGTAATGATATCCAGGTGACCCTAGATTGCCACCCATTGAAAGTCCCCCAGAAAAGAGACCCTATCTGTTTCTTGTGTTAATCTGATTAATATCTCTGTAACCAAATCTCTCTGAAAAATGTTGTGCAACTGTGAAATGTTGGACATGATTATTTGATCTGCTTCTTTCAGGACTTTTGATTCTGTGATGAATTGTAGGGCAGTTTATTTTCTTGAGCTGTGTGGAAATATGCTAAAGATTACTATATTAATATAAGTACACTAGCTGGTAAGTTACCTTAGACACATAGCAGAGGTAGAAATATTACTGATGCCAGTAATGTCCCTACGGTCCTTTCAATACAGCTGCATGAAATTAATTTCACTCTCAGCTTGTACATTAGAGTAAATAATTTCAGATGTGCCAAGCACTGCTCTTCTATAAACCATAAATGTTTATTCTAGCACCTGGTAGGCCTCTTTATCTCTGACCTTTTGTGCTCTGCAATATTAGCTTCTCTAAGGCTGTGAAATTAAAAGTTACTTAAGAGCTTTATGGAGCCTAAGCGTTTGTATTTTCCAGGATTAAAATGTTTGTTTGCTTTGCAGTGAGTCAACCACACCCAGCCCAAGGACAGCCCAAGCTGTTACTATATAATAGGACTTGGTGTTTGACCGTAACTGCACGTCTCCCTCCACAGGCAATCAGCGATTTAATGAGCGATTAAAGGAGTTATTGTATTCTTGCTGCCTTATCACTGTTGCCAAATAATTCTTTGTTTGGATAAATAGATAACATAAAAGAGAACCCTTTCTTCATCATAGTGCTATCTTTAAAAGCTTAAAAGCAGTGGTTCTCAACCTTCCTAATGCCGCGACCCTTTAATACAGTTCCTCCTGTTGTGGTGACCCCCAACCATA
>JANHGC010009206.1:256987-268281 GCA_027560395.1 Boaedon fuliginosus
CCTTTCCTTTCCTTTCCTTTCCTTTCCTTTCCTTTCCTTCCCTTCCCTTCCCTTCCCTTCCCTTCCCTTCCCTTTCCCTTTCCTTCCTCTTCCCCAAGGAAAGGAGATATAAACATTAAATTTCTGAAGGTTGTTAATTACAGTAAAAAAAATCCTAACAGTGCTGCTTGCTAATACATAGTGAATAAAAATATTAACTTTTCCCATAATGGAGATAATTTGCCAAAAATATTGTCATCTGAGAGAATTTTATTTGGAAATACTTTCCAAAAGAATCAAAAAGTGATTTACTTATTCAGTTTAGATTGATTAGTCTCAAATAGTAGTTCTTCACTCTTCTTCACTTCACAAAAATATACAGAATAAATTAATTTAAATGCATAAATGAAAAGTACTATAGGTCTTATAGAAAAAAATAGCGAATGCAATTTGATCTTTGGCAACATACAATTTTATATGGAATTCATACAACCAGACTTTGTTTAGTAAATGACTTATCAAAATTAATTCAGGTTAAGCTGTCTGGAGGACTGTAATGAGCTTTAGGAAAACACCCACATTTTTCATTATTTGTACATAATGAAAAACCATCTTGCTTTTTACCAGGTGATTTGGATGTTAGTCAGTGAACTATATATGCTACCAAATCTTCAGATTCTGCAATTCACTTGTTTAAACGTAATGGCTATGCAAGAATTAGAAATTTTATATATTGTCAATTAAATTAGTGGCTTGCTTTATGAAAGCTGTTGCTGTTGAATTTTACTGATGTTCTTTATTCCTGAGTTTGAGATATAACTACAGACACTGAGAATCGTTCTAACTAAATAACAGTATTATTTAAAACTTTGAGAAGTTCATGATGGAAACCATATGCTTCAGAAACTATACTTGATAGGATTAAAACAAATTGGTCTGCATGGAATGGGAGTACCCTCATGGTGAGATGGCAGGAAACAAATTTAATAAAATAAAATAAATGGATCCGTTTCTGTTTAAATTCTATTTTAATTGAAATCCCAATGTGATTGCATGGAGAATATGTGGGTGAATTTGATTTCATCATTTTGATTTTATTCAAAGAATGTTAAAGTTAATTTTGTTCCAAAAATTGAAATTTTGTAAAGCATCAAGAAAGAGAATATTTAAAAAGAAACATAGTTATGCTGAGTTGCCTAAGTACAGTTTTAATATTGAGAATGAAGGTCTAAATAGGGAATATACTTCAATGGAGATTTAAAGTAACTGATGAAAAAAGATTCAAATTAAATCACTTTTATTTCCTTTGAACTATTATTCATAATTATGTATACTGATACAATGCCATGAAATATAAAATTGGTCAAACAGGTTAAAAACTAAAATGAATCTTATATGAATTTTAAGAACCATCATTAAAAACAAAAAGCAACTTTGAATTTAATTGTTAATTATAGACTATAAAATTGTGTAGTATGCTTAATTTCTGTGACAATTAGATTGCTAGCCAGAGTTTTGTCATCATAGAAAACAGGAATAGACTATTAAGTAGATGGGTTTTCAAATTCTGTACCAGTTTTGAACATCCTGAACTCGCAAGTAAATCTGATTACTTTGTGTGTGTGTGTGTGTGTGTATACACCCACCCACATACATAGACATATAATATGTATGTATATACAAATGCTCATTAAAAATTGTAGGTTTTATATATGTCCCTTTTTATCCATTTTGAGGAGAGGAATATATATTGTAATAAATAATTTATTTTACATAATTTCAATTGTATTCCAGCAAACGGAATCTAATTTGTATTTATTTATCTATAATGTAGTTAATATAGCAAGATGAGGCAGACTTAACATATAATAAAAGTACCTCAAAAAGTACTAATTGTCCTGCATTACAGTTGACTGTAGAGAATCTCTAGTCATGTATATCTGTTTTTGATGCCTCTACAGAGTAACTGTCCAGCATCCTCTACCCAACCAGTCAGAATGTAGGAAAATCTACAGATATGACGGAATCTACTGTGAATCTACCTACCAGAAGTATGTTGAAATCTGTGTGAGTCTTTCTTCTGGCTCGTGCATTAGTGCTGTCCCATTATGAATAGCAAGTTGAACATGTATTGAAACGTACACTTCTTGAATGAAATAACTTTGAAATTGGGAACAAATATACAGTATTTTGTTTTCATACTTGGGAATTGTGCTCTTGAAGTTAAAAGGAAAATAAATAAACCTCTAGGACTTTATTAAATCTCCTAGGTATGCTTCTGTATATTGCAGTAAACAAGTACTTAAAGCCAGAAAAACCTAGGCAAAATATATTGCACAGGTGCTTCACATCTTAGGGATTTGAAAGGTGTGTTATGTATAAATTAGCTGTCACTTTTTTCAGTCGTGTAATGGAATGATGAGTTGTAATTTGCATAATCCTTTAAGAAGGCAAATTATACTGTCATGTAGCAGACTTAACATGCTAGCTAGGATTTCATAGCTTTGAAGCTAATTAGTATGTACCTTACAGGACAGTTAAATTGAGGTTGAGTCCTTCTGCTTTTCAGTTGTTTGCCTTGTCCTTTGCTTTAACAATATATGAATCAGTCTGTGGGTAGAGAATGTTACAAGTTTATTGCAAGAATCCAATACTGTATATTGCTCTGAGCAAGGAAATGTAATGCAGCATTGGATTTAATACCTTTTGTTTGTTAAAAAGTGGGATATTTTATTGTAATTATTATTTTATTTCATGAATAAATTAAGCAGTAACCATGATCCTGCCATTAATATTTGTATTCAGAAATACTTTTATGTATGTGGATCAGTTGTATCAGATGCTCAACATGTTGATGCATGCGGAAAATGTGATCATATTTTGTGATGAGGATGTGAGGTTGCGATGATCATTTCTCTGGATTTGATTGCTATCAAAATAAAACATAAAAAGTATGTTCAATTCTGATAAGAGTAGATGTATGTTATATAGTTTAATGCTACAATAAGCATTTGTTATCATTGTTTGGTTGCCGGCTATCTGTGTTTAATCTTATTAATTTGACTATTACCACTTACCTATTTTTTCTGTTATCTCTTGTTCTTTGCACATTATTAGGTGTTCCTCCCTTTTGGTGTTGTCCATTAAGTCATTCTGAAATGCTTCAATTATAGATCATAACAGCTGAAAACTTGAACATTTTAGTTAGATACCAAGATGAATCGGTTATAGTAAAACAAGATATAGAATTACTATCAAGTATGGAACTGATGCTGGTTGATCAAGAGAAATTATAAAATTAAACAAAGAAAAGAAGCTTAAATCATAAAACACGTTAATATTCATACAAGTCTATGAATATTGGAAATTGATAATAAAAAAAGAAAGGCTTTAATCAACATTTTAATTGAACTTAGGGTACATTTATACTTACCTAGCCCAGGCTACCAGATGGAAAGTTATTATGTTCTTATCCCCATGTTATTACAGTTAAGTGGCTTTTTGAACTCATTTTCCTAACAAACTTTATATAAGCCAAAACTCAAATTAAGGATAGAAAATTGTGGACTCAGAACAATTGAAGTTTTTTAGAATGTGCAGAAATGACAGAGCCCCTGGAAGAAGATTAAAGTTTTGATACTAGCGGAATTTAATTTGTTTTTCAACTTCATTTGTAAACAAGAAATAAGAAAGCTTCTTCATTAAAGTGGGTCCCACTTTAAGTTTAATGAAGAAGCTTTCTTGTTCATTATTATTTTTATGAATGCAAAATAGTTTTATTTTGGTGTTTTGAGAACTTCATTGGTAAATATGTAGGGGCTGGAGAGTTTCTTGTATGGCTGACCACATAAGGAACAAAATGGTTGGCTGTTTGTTCTGATTTAATATGGTGCTCTTTTTTATCCTTTATCTTTTAACAAATTTAACAGTTTTTTCCTGTGGCAGCTGTTTTTCTACCAACCAGAAGTAATCTTCTTAATGCTTCTGCACCAGTAGCTTCTTTTTTATTCTTTGCTCTGCATGGATGTTAAACGTTAAATTCTTCCCAATGCAGATAACAGCTTCAGAGGATCAAAATTTTGGAAAACATTTCAATTGAAACAGTTAAAAATTTTTCATTGTGGCTAGCTGAACTTATAGTAATTATAAACCTTTGATATCTGATATTTGCATTTTAAAAAAGCCTGCATGTTAAACAGCAAATAGTTTGTCCTTAGAATTTTATTTTAATTTTTCCCATTATAAAGCCATTTAAACCAGAATCCAATGATAGTTTGATAATATGAGCCCTAAAACTGAAGTTTCACAGGTGTAAAACTTTTGTTTGCATTTTCATTGTATTTTTTTAAAAATCATAATGCCTGTAATATTTAGTATGACCTTTTAATGACCCAGCTGTATTAGTAGAATCCTAGTATTAAGTTCTTGTTAGAAAACAGACAGACAGACAAACAGGCAGGTAGGCTGGCTGACTAGGTTTCATATAATCTCGTTGTGATGATTAGAAAACATTTCTATTCACAATACTCACTTTAGGGAAAGAGTACTTTTGGAAGTGAAATTTTATTTCATAGCTGGAAAAACCTTTTATGAGCAAAAATTCTAGATTTAATCATATATATTTAAACAAAACCTACTTAAATGATGATTATTCACATAGTGATTTATGCTGAATATTTTTTAAAAAATATTTTGGATCATAACTGTTGTTGGAGTTACCCAATGAAATAAGTTGTTCTTGAATTAACAGTTTTCATGGAAATATGTATGGTATCTCAATAGGTTCTTCAGGTGGAATAAGTCATCTGCAAAAATATATATTTGTGCACACATATTTTTATGCAGCTAAAAAATTCAGTTAAATTTTATTAAAATTATTTTGTTCAGGCTGTATTTTTAGTCAAAATAATGTACATTGATTCATTTCTAACATTCTGTAGTATTGTTTACTTCTACTAAAAATAATCTCTGAAGGTTACACTATATTTGATTTATATGAGTATTTTGAAAACTATGTTGTTTTATTTGTTTGTCTTTTATTTCTGAGATATGAACCAGCCTTGAAAAACTGATTTTTTAATTTGCAAGTTGAACTAAAGAAATAAATCTCTTTTAAGTGCTAAACTCAGTTTGCATCTGTGAAATGATAGGAGAAACATACATGTCTTTCAGAGTTGCTAATTTCCATATGGCTAGAATTGAAATATTCAACATAGTTCCTATGAGTTGGCAGAAATCTTTCCTTCCAGCCAAGTTTCTGATTTTAGGTTATTGTTTTTTAAATATTATTTTGAGGCAAATACATCAGTCCTGAACATAATACACATATTTCCAAAGAGCATCTTTTTTAAAAGGTGGGTAGCTAGAGGCTACAGGTTTCGCTTTTTTCAATGGCACACAATTAAGACAAATATTTTATTAAAATAATCCTTAACACAATTTCCAGCTGCCATTTAGTTCGGGCCCTTGAAAGTTTGGGACTCCAAGGCATTGTTGGGAAACAAAATAATTTTAATTGTTTTTGCAACAAATACCCATTTGTGTTAATGAATTTCAAATAACTTTTTAAAAATGAGGTGTGTTTTATACTAGTGATTTAAACTATGTTTATAAATTATTTTAACTGAATTTATATAAATATATTTACTTTTCAATTTTTCATTA
Source organism: Boaedon fuliginosus (assembly GCA_027560395.1). NCBI lineage: Eukaryota > Metazoa > Chordata > Lepidosauria > Squamata > Lamprophiidae > Boaedon > Boaedon fuliginosus. The sequence continues at coordinate 262,631 of JANHGC010009206.1, forward strand.
TTTGGTTTTGAGTGTACAAGTGATTAAAGAAGGCTAGGAATTAATGAGTTTATCCTTTCTTACACTCTTAAAAAGTATTCAGTTAAAAACCATAGTCAACAGTTTCTTAATGTAAGACTCAGCATTTCAAGTAATGTAACTAGAGAGATTTACTGTCTGATATTATTTATATTGCAAATATCAGAGCAAGTCTCATGTCTACAAAATGAAATATGGACATACAGTTAGATCAATCAAAGAAAAAATACTTGTCTTATTGACAAGTATAGATTTAATAACAATAAATTTCATAAGTTTATATGCAGTTCATAAAATTATTGTAACTTTAAGTCTCACACAAGTTACTTAGTATTTATTTAATGCTTATTTCTTATAATTATTTATCCTACATGCTTGTTTATGGTCAAATATCTTGCGGATTGTTTTTCCTAACTATTGCAAACATTTTTTGTTAAGAGCCAAGTCAGTACCTTTGTTTGAATCATTTTTTGTCAATTCAGCATCCATCACAAATACATTGCAGTTACTGAGTTCTGAATATGATAGTCCTTCAGTACAACAAAATGCAGTGAGTTTGCTGAACAACTGTTCTCCCATTCCTACCAATGTAACCAGTGATAAGGGATGCTTCATCAGCATCTGGAGGCTTGTGAAATATCAAAAGCAGTGTCTTGAATTTATGGTTGCAATGTAATTTATACAAATGCTTGACAATAGCTCTTTGAAAGGGACATTAAACGATTTTGAAAAGCAACATTTATTTATTCGTTTAGTTTTCTATCTTGTATTCACAATGGACAGAATGGGAATCTCAAGAATATATACAGAAATAATGTAAATGTAACTAAAAGCATGAAAATCCATATAAAACATTACAAGGAAAACATCAGCATAAATCAACTTTATCTCCGCATAGCAATCCATAGAAAGCATAATACAAAAATAAATAAGGAGCAATTTAGAATTCTAGCTCAGCATCATTATTCAAACTGGACAGGAGCAAAAAGGTCTTGAAGAAAAATAAAAAGTTTAATATACATTTCATAGGAGAGGCTTCTATATTTGCAGGCCACCACTGAAATTGTGCCCATCAGTCTAATTGACTTAGAAACAATGGATCTATATTCAAAAAATGGTCTCTGCTTAAGGTAACAGTTAGGCTAACAGTTAGTAGGCATATTTTGAGCTTTTGAATTACAGACTTAAGCTTCCTGTGGGGCTTCTGTCTCTACGGCTTTTAAATAAACCATACTTGTCATTAAATTATTCTTGAGTTAAGAAAAGGCTTTCTCTCTCTTCATTAACATACAATTCTATTACCACTTAAAGTAGACCAAAAAAGATATCAAAATATTATGAAGTTAGTTTAGCATGACAAAACATTTGAATTCATTTAAAAATAGTCCTGTATAGACTTTGTTTATTGTAGCACAGTCTAGATGTGATTATGTCATGAACTGGAGCAGAACTTGACAAGTTGGAGGTTTTTTGTTTTTTGTTTGCTCTAGTTCTAGGATAACACTTAAGATGTTCGTTCCAAAAGTGCTTTTTCAAGACTGGACTTTTTGGTTTTTCTTTGAAGATGTTTCGCTTCTCACCCAAAAAGCTTCTTCAGCTCTCAGCCCTCAGACGTCTTCAAAAAAAAGCCAGAAAGTCCAGTTGCCTCTTGAAAAAACACCTTTGGGACAACCATGACCTGGATGACTGAGAATCTACAAAGACATTAGGATGTTCATTTGGCTTTCCAAAAGTTGTGTATGTTTTTATTAAGACTTCTACTAAAATTATCATATAAATGCAGATGAAAATAAAGATGTTATGAAAATGGGGAAGGGGAAATCCAAGGGGAAAGAAAGCTTGTAGGTATACAGGAAATGGAAAAAAAGGATTGACTTCCAACTTTTTTCAGCACGATGAAGTACAGAATAGCCTCACCATTTTACTTTACTAGCTTAATAAGTAGAAGCCTTTTCTATAACAAATCATATGGACCAGCAAAAACCAATGTGAAGAGTTCGTTTTTTCTATAGAAATAGTGTAACTGTATCTAACAACTGTTCATTCTTTCACATTTCCAGCTTTTTAGCAGTCTCACTGGTGTTTACTTCTCACCCTTTATCTTTAGTGTAATACCTACTATGTTATCCCTGAGGGCCTGATCTTGCTTAGTAAATTTAGCATAGCTTGCTGCATCAGATCCTTCCTAAAGAAGGAACAGAGTTGTGGGGCTGCGAAGGAATAATTCTAGATAGTTCCTGTTTGTTTTTCAAGAGTGAAATTGAAAACATTTGGAAGAGCAATTAAAAAATTTAGAAAACTGTACTATTGTAACAGTGAAATGCTTTATTAAGACAAGATTTTAAATGGGAAGTATTTATGAAAGACTGTTGTGTACTACATGTACAACTTTCTAACTTTTTCCAGTGTCATGAAATGTTACTCTTCCTTTCCAGCTGTAGCATTTTTGTTTCTAAGAAGTCGTTATCCGTACCACAATTTAGAAAAGAAAGAGAATTTTACTGTTTTCTATTTTTAGTGTTTTTATCCTTAAAATTCTTCCCATCAATTTTTTAAAAAAACTTGGAAAACAATTTATTTATTTTTGTTCAACAATCTATAGGTTTTCTGCTTTAAAAAAAAATGTTTTGTTTTGTTTGGAGTGATATGGAGAAAAAATGGATGTGATTCTATCTCACCTTTACTTTCCATCTGCTGAGAGAAATCTTAACTTTCATGCTACTCAGTTGGAATTGCTGGAACTGGAGATGCTTGAGACTTCTCCAAAGTCAAAGTGTGTAACACCCCCCCCCCCAAAAAACAAAACAAAACAACAACAAAAACCTTAATTAAACAAGCCTCCTTTGGAAACTTAATTAAATGGGGTAATAATTACCTTGTTTACTACAGATTTTATGGTTTCTATTTTATATATTTTTCCTATTTCTTATAGTGCAAAACATAAAATATAGATTATTTTATTTAAATTCAGTTTATCAGTACTTTATTTATTTATTTAAAAACGCATATGGCTACCCAACTCAGTGGTGATCCTGGGCCAGCTTAAAGAACTAATCCACATCCTAACTTTTCAAAATTTAAGGTAAAAGGCAGAAAGCTTTTCCAACTTCGTTATTTAATATTCAGTGACACCTCAATGGTTTTTCTGCCAGTCCTTTGGTAAGGATGAGTGAAGATCTTTTGGATTGTGTGGATTTGTTGCTTCTATCTGATTCTTCTCTGCCATCTTTTATTCTTTATTTTTGTTCCTCATTGCATGTTTTTGAAGTTTTTATTTGTGGGCCCAAGATTGTTGGGAGTTGTGTGGCATACAAATTTAGTAAATAAATTGTCTAATGCTATTTGTCTAGAAAATCTACCAGCAGCACTGTGTTAAAATAAACTTTTAAACTTTATTTTTTTTAAAAAAACAACTAATTAATAATTGTTTAGTATTCTCGCAATATTTGTTCCTCTGTTTTATTAACACATAAGCTGTTCTCATTCAGGGAGCACGTTAACTTTAACTATGATTTCTTTAGCAAGCTCTGTGGACTTCCTATTGTAGCTTAAAGCTGTGGTGGTGCAGTGATTAGAATGCAGTATTTCAGGCAAACTCTGCCCACAGCCAGGAGTTAGATCCTGACTGCCTCAAGGTTGACTCAGCTTTCCATCTTTCCAAGGTCAGTGGACCCAGATTGTTGGGGGCAATATGCTGACTCAGTAAACTGCTTAGAGAGGGTTGTAAAGCACTATAAATCTAACTGCTATTGCTATTATTACTATTCCTATATATCCAACAACAAGAATATGCAACTTCTGTCAGGTCCAGTGTAGGTCAATAAAATATTCAAAGAAATAGATTAGAGGAATTTGAATCTGAGGAAAAATGAGGACATGCAGAACGGGTCAAAAGCAAGAGCAAGGATTATCCAGACACAATGTTGGGTAATAGCTATCAGAGATAAGAATTGTAATGCAGGAGCTAACAACTGTAAACCACCAGGTGTGATGGGTAGTGGGTAGTGTAAAAATTTGATGAATAGGGAAACTACATAAAGATCAGACAAGATTGGGAATGGCAGCTGTTAATGATAAGAGCTTTTAAGGAGCAGGCCACGTAACAGTCAAAGAGATGCTGAGCTGACACAGAAGGAATGTGTGACTGATTCTGCTGATAGAAAATGAAAGGACAAGTTGTACAAAGGAGTCTGTTAAAAGACCAAATTTGTAGTTAAAATTTATGGAATGCTCCTGTCTTCCCTCACGTTATCTGATTAGTTTGTTGCAGGAAATATAACTGTACATGCATGTGATTGTAATTAATAAAGCTTTTGTAGGTAAGAGAGACTTTCTGTGCACTCCCTTGAGCCTTTAATTATTGCATAAGATCTTGAACTGTTGGTTGTATGTCTGTTGAAAACATGTGAGTGCATCCACTCATACATTCTCATTTCTCCTCCCACTGAACCAAGGCTACATGCTATTTTTACAATACAGTTGGGAGAACACCCATGATTATCACTTCAGTTTTTCTGTTTTGCTCGTGTACTTACAGAACTTACAGAAAATCAAACTGAACTTCTACCTGCCCCTTCTTTACTGGTATAAACCTATTCCAGAAAAGAAAGTAAGTAAAAGTTATTATAATCAAGTGATGGAATGGAGGCAGATGAAGTGGTGTGACCCAGAAAGAAAATCACTTTCCTTCTGCCCTCTGTCCTGCAAAGGCATTTCTTTCTGTAACATTAAAACCATTCACACAAACTGTCAAGGATTCTTGGACATACCTTTTTCATTGATCTCAGGAATGTATTTATTTATTTTCCCTTTAATATGTCACCGTTCCACTCAATAAAATACAAAATATGCATATGAAAATACAAAATAGAGAACAAAAAGTGTTTTTAAAACAATCAGGAAATAAGGAAACATGGAAGGTCCCTCCTTCAGGCCTTGGATCAAATTTTAGAAATGCATTTCTTACAGAAGAGAACTAATTCCCATTATCTCCTCCACAGCCTTCTCCTTCCCCCAACAATGCCTGAGATACTTACATAGTGCTAAGCCTGGTATGTGGTTTCAATGTAATGGATCCCTGCTTAAAGCCACATAGCCCAGGAGAAACAAGAAGTCCCATCTGCAAGTCAGATAGACAATAACTTCCATTATGCCAGTTTTTAACTATCCAAGTCTTTGTTTTTCTATATAGGTAGTCCTCAACTTACAACAGTTCATTTAGTGAATGTTCAAAGTTACAACGGTGTTGAAAAATGTGACTTATGACTGTTTTTCACAGTCACAATCCTTGCAGCATCCCCAGGATCATGTGATCAAAATTCAGATGCCAGGCAACTGATTCATATTTATGACCATTGCAGTGTTCCAAGGGCATGCAATTACCTTTTGTGACCTTATAAGCAAAGTCGATGCAAAATCCACATTCACTTAACAACAGGATTATTAACTTATCAATTGCAGTGATTCACTTAACAACTGATCAGGCCCTCCTCAAGAAGCCTTCCCTGGACCCGGCTGTTTTGAACAACTTCCGTCCAGTCTCCAACCTTCCCTTTGTAGGGAAGGTTGTTGAGAAGGTGGTGGCGCTCCAACTCCTTCATACCCTGAATGAAGCTGATTATCTGGATCCCTTG
>JANHGC010009206.1:268381-284260 GCA_027560395.1 Boaedon fuliginosus
TTTTGATTTTATTATATAGGCCTATGTCTTTTTTAATGTATTGTTTTTGCCGCCTCGAGTTCCCCAATGGGTGAAGAGAGGTGGGATATAAATCAAATAAATCAAATAAATAAACTGTAGCAAGAAAGGTCATAAAATGGGGCAAAATTCACTTAATGACTCACTTAACAACAGAAATTTTGGCCTCAATTGTGATCATAAGTTGAGGGCTACCTGTACATGATCCTTGACAAACATGTTTTAAAAGATGATGCATTGCTGATTACTTTTGTTAATTATGTAGCATGTTGTCCATTGAAAAATGATAAAAGGAATTTTAATGCATATTTGTCTGGAAACTCAGTCATGTATAAAGGCCAAGGATCTGCATCTGTAACAAACATTTTAGAATCTGCAAAAAGAGAATAGCAGCAGCTAAAGAGCTACGCACCAATGGGAGCTGGGTTCTTCTCAGATTCACAGTCATGGCTTTGTCATATATAAAGACAAAAGAATACAGTTAACTGCTTGTCTCTTCCTTCCTTGGCAGTTCGTTTTTGAAAGCCTTGTTTAAACAAATGGATGTTGATCTACTCTGCCAATTGGATTGTGGTTGGTGTATTAACGCTGCATTAGTTTGAAGCAGGGGTCTCCATCCTTGGCAACTTTAAGCCTGGCGGGCTTCAACTCTGAGAATTCCTCTGCCAGCAATGCTGGCAGAAGAATTCTCAGAGTTGAAGTCCACCAGGCTTAAAGTTGCCAAGGTTGGAGATCTCTGATTTGAAGAACAGGTTTAGGACATTTGCATTCCTTACAGAGCTTTGAAAATGAAAAAAGCTGTACTAAATAGGCTGACTATCCTGTACTATCTACGTCCTAACTGGGTCAGTTTTAAACATTTGTTATTGCAATCTCCCCCCCCCCTTCATTCTAAAGTGTACATTCCATTGGTTTTTATTATAAGAAGTAATTTTAATTATTACAAGTAATTACTCATTCAGTGAAAAGAATACATGGATATAATGTGTGAATGTGTCTCTGTGTAAAATATTTTGACTACATGAATATAATAATTCTATAACATCTGCATAAAAGCAAGGATCAGGTGTTGCCACCTTAATTCTTCATCTGCTAGCAATTTTCTTTAAACAAAAGATATGGCTGGATGAACGTGAAACAAAGAACATGCAGATTACTATCTTGCCAGGGAAATGAATAGTATTCCACATTATTTTTTTAATTCTATGGAAATTTCTGTGGGCTACTACTGATTCATTATATAAATTTGTTGTAGTTAAAGTAGAAATAAAATGATGACGTTTAATATTAAAACCAATTAACAGCAAAATAGCTTGAAAGATGGCATTCTGATCAGCACTGCAGTTTTGTGAAATGTAGCATTATTCCAGCTGTAAGATAATGTTAGATTTCTGATATCTGTTTATGATTAAACTGATACACCACCAATCGTATATCTCTCACATATACTTCCTACATACTAATTCAAGTCTTGGTGATTCAGCAAACTAATCTGGTGGGGAAAAAGAACTATTATAAGTGCTACTATCAGCTACAAAACCAAGCATATTTCTTTTCACTTTAGAAAGGTGATTATGAGAATCCTATTTTAATTGATGTAGATGCAGAGCTTTCCATGTTTACATGGCATTCCCCTCAAAAACATTAAAGACTTCCAGTGATACTTGCTACTCAGAAACACTATGATCTTGGATTGATTTGGGTCATGTTGACTTAAAGACTAGTTAGACCATATATTTTATGTTATTATAAAATAGTAAATATTAATGATGTAGGGAGTAAAAGATGGATTATAGTGCTAAATGTGAAGATTTATTTAATTGATTAATCACTTATTAAATTCAGGATCACTCATTCTGGAATGTTGTATTTTTATTCTCTTTCCCTGTCTTTATCTGAAAGATCTGATAAAAAGTCTGTTAAACAGGAATTTAATTTAATTAATGTATTACATTTATACCCCCGCCTCTCTTCCCCGGTCAGGGGAAAAAGAGCTCCCTTTATTTGATGGGTTTTTTTTCTTCAGCTTAATACACATCCTATCTGAATTGTATTGTTTACTGTGGTTTCTGAAATATGTAATTCATTTATTAGGATATGCTGTGGGCAAGTTTCAGAATTCTCTGCCAGGCCTGTGGCTTTTCAGTTTGGCCCGCTTCAGCATGAAAGTGATGATTGCTGTTGCACATAAGCACTGCTGATTGATAACGCACCAGTAAACTCTGCTTGGAGATGATCCTAAGCATACAAATGCCAGGACTTTAATGGTAATCCCCTTTAGACTAACATTTTTATCTTATTAAAGTTCCAAAAATTATTTTGAGAGTCACCGTGGGTATTTCTATTGCATAATGCTACTGAGATCGTACTGATGCCAGAAAATGTATTTTGTTACATAAATACTGTAGTATTGGTTCCCAGTGCTCATATTTTATGCTTCTATTTTAGTTTTATCCTATGTTTTATTACTGTTATGTTATTACTGCTGTATATTGGAATTGTTTATATCTGATAAACTTCATTGACCACCAGGAATAGTTTTTTATTTAGCAGTATAAAAGTTTAATTAATATATAAACACTTTCATATAAAATAGTTTCACTTTCTCCTTCTGTTTATTTAGTTTCTTTTTTATATCCAGGTTTTATTTGCACTGTTACTTAACCTTGAATCATAGAATCATTGTGTGTAGCATCTTAGACAAATCTTATAAAACTTGTTTTGACCTGTACGCCAGTACGATAGGATAGCATTCTCCTTGCTTCTAATGTTTCTGTCACTTTCATGAAGTAGCAAATTTACAATAGCTTGAAGCTTACATTCTGAAGGCCACAGTATGTATTCCAGGTGGTAATACAAGCATTATCGGTCAGTGACTTACAGGTAAATATAATGAAACAAAAGCATAATAAGAGAAACTGCAATATGCAATTTGAATATTGGGTTAGTTTACCATAATCTGGAAGTACGTATGTTAAAATATTTATTATCATCAAGAACAGTATATATATGTCCTTATACACGTTAAAGCTTCTCCAGTTTATGTCTAACATTTAAATAACAACTGAAACTAATATTGTACTTACTATGTACCATACTTTTTTTTGCTTGAAAGCATGTTCTAAATGCATGAAGCCATATTTTTGAGTTTAAGCATTCCAAGTTATCATATCCTGACTGCCTATGAAATCATACACATGTTGTCTTGATCAATATTTAATTTTGGGGCTGCTTTACACAGCAAAAGGTGTTCATGCTACTTACCAAAGACTTAGTGTGGCCAATCTCCATTAGGACATTTTGAAGGTTTTCAACTGTCTTCTATGTCTTCTACATTTTTGTCAGCTCATCTAGTGTAATGAAGCAGTTATCCCCAAATCAAGTACTTGGAAGCATCAGAGTAGACTGCTTAGTTTTTGAAGCAGAATACTTCTTTGAATTGAATTTGTTTTTTAATCTGACTTGAGGCAATTCCACAAAACAATAGCACTTTGGCCAAACTTCATTACCATCATTCACTAGGGTAGAACTGGATTACTTGGGCCATTGGTGTGATGCACTAAAATAAGATTAAAAAAACCCACTTATCTTTCAGAGTAAATACTGTAGGTCATGTTAGCAAAAGGAGTTAAAGTACACAAAGAGTATTAGCATAATTAGTATAAATTTCAAATACGTTTTACAAAAAGTCATTTTATCCCTACCCATTTAAACTACTAAACAAGCACTTGATCTATGGTTTTCAGAAATGTTGGAAAAGAAATTGAAGGATGTAGTGTTCTGCATATACATTTAACAGAGCTTGGTTTAATGGATTTTGATGTAACAATTAAGAGACCATTTTTTTCTATGCATATGCAAAATCACACTTGATATATTACATGCATATGTAAAATTCATTTATAGCAAATATCTGATTTTAACAAACATCTCTTCTTATTACTCCATTATCTCAAGGGTTTATTGTATAGATAGTCCTCAACTGATGACCATTCATTTAGCAGTTGTTCAAAGTTACAACAGTGCTTCAAGAGGTGACTTACAGCCAGTCCTTACTTACACTTAGGACTGTTGCTATTAATTGTAATTCAGGTTCTTGACAAATGGTGTATATTTATGATCGTTGCAATGTCCAGGTATCCGATGATCATTTAGCAACAGTGGTTCACTTAGCAACTGTGGCAAAAAGTTTATAAAATTTGGGCAGTCGTGTAATGACTCACTTAACAACCACTTCTTAGCAATAGAAGTTTCATTCCCAACTGTGGTCATATGTCAAGGACACTCTTTATATCCTAAAGAGGAAGAAGTTATCATTATCCATGAAGTCTGATATGTAGATTCTCATAAGAAAGAGTTAGTGAATGTTTCTTTCCTGTTAATAAATATTAAATCCAGTATATCAAATTCCCCAGTTTATTCCTCTGCCTTTTTTTTATGAAGTTGTCTATAAACCACATCAACATTTTTTTTTTAAATTTCCCATTTTTTGCAGTTTTATTCAGAGTTGATGTCTGAGAAATTGAAAGAAGTTGTGGTGTTTCCTGGACACCTCAACCACCTGATCTGCAAAGATTTCATCTATATTTTCTGCTTAATTAAATGACCATAGTAAATACCCATAATAGTGGAATCATTGTTTCTCTTCTCTTAATATTTACTCAGATATTTTTAATCAAGCTGTTATCCTTGCCCACTTCACATTTAATTTAAAGGCTGTTAAATGAACTGAGCTGATGTCTTCCAAATACTGTTCTTCCACTCTTTGTGGGGTATGCCCATCTTTCACCAAAAACTTCCTGTAGATAATGTAGTTAATGGTCCAGAGTTTTTTCAGTGAGACTGTCCCTTGAACCAGAGTTCACTTCTGATTAACCTTTCCCAAGGTATTTCCCAAGGGTTGGAAGACCTTGTTGACGGGAGGACGAGGGGAGTTTAGGCAGGTCCTAGTGTTAATGTGGGTTTTTTTGTGATTGGAGTTTCTTATTAATTTGGATCATCATGGTTATATGTGTGCATGGTACCTGTTTTAATCTTGCACCTCATTCACAGTTGCTGTTGTGTGATGGATGATTATATACAGGTAGTCCTCGCAAGGCAGTTATTCAGTGTCCCATTTTAGAATCTTTTTCCACGCAGTTAAGTGAATTACTGCAGTTGTTAAATGAATCATGTGGTTGTTAAATGAATCTGGCTTCCCCCATTGACTTTCCTTGTCAGAAGGTTAAACAAATTGTTATAAGTGGAGGACTACCTGTATGCCATTTAAATAAATAAAGTACATAAAGACCTACATGGGCATATATATGTAAAAATTACTGCCAAAGTAAAATGACCAATGGTGGTTTGGATTCTTAAAATATGTAAAATAAATTAGTAACATTACAATATCAATGCAAAAAAGAAAAAACCCCACACCATTCATCATATCTTATCCAGAGCACTAACACAAAGTCCTTCAGAATAATTCTGACTTAGATCTATACACAAACTCATGTACACGCATACACCTATACATGCTGTGTCACATAGATAAATGTGTTGTTGTGAGGATGGTGACATCTCCAGTTTTGGTTTCAGCTGTACTTCAATAGTTTAACAATTTTGTAAAAGCTGAGCATGGCAGAAGGTATTTCTCTGTTTCTATTTTTTTTCTTACCTTTATTTGGAAGCTGGAATCAGGTTCATCTCAAGGTTTATTTTCTTTAGAAAGATGAAGATTGTTTCTTCTTTGCTTTTATCATAAACAGCTAATGTGCTCTCTGCAGTCTACTGCAAACAAAACTTTTTATTGTCCTGGTCACCCATCAGGATAGCCCAGTAGAAATATTTGCATCCCTGTGTCTATATTTACCTCTCAGTTCTTTATACATCTGGATTGGTCTGTCAGGTGTGATGAAAGCTGTGTGATTATGTTGTGTAAATACTGGCAGTTCTATCATTGTTTTGAATGCCTCTAGTACAGGTTTAAAGTGCCAGAAATAGTAAGGTCTACCTCTCTCTCTTTCTTTCAGCCTGTCAGATTACTTTTTCTGTCAGGATATAAAATAGTTCTTTAGCTCTGCAGACTGTTCTGCATCTTCTGAATGGAGAAATTCAGCAAAGTGTCTGGGCAGGCACAGTCACAAGATGTAGTTAGCCAATGCTACTAATAACACTACACTTACATCCTTTATATCAGGTCTCTTGGAATACATGGAATCTTGCAAAATAAATCTTGCAACAGACAATAGCAAACATCTTGCAGAACAGTTGTTTGCCTTTCTGGATCCAGAAAATTCCACTATCTTATAAATATAAATATAGCAGGGAACTGTACCTAGAAGCACAGTCTTCTAGTTAGTTAATACATGGAAATTAGAAGAAATTGCTGGGCTATTTTATTGTACATGTTAACAAAGTTAACATTCTGATACAGATTTAGGTTAATACTTATTGTTGACTTACTTCACTTCTAGAAGACCTTAAGATAATATTATGCTTAGACAAATCTTATTGTTAGGAGTATAAAAATGAAAACACATTTTTCTCCCACTAAGATGCAGAAAGATTATATTAACATAGGCTTGGAAACATTTAAGGCTTATATATTAAGATGTGTTGGCTTTGAAATGTCATTTTACAATATTATTTAAACCAATTGAAAGAGCATTTGGAAAATTCTTCATTTTCTCTATCATCATAGCTCAGCTGATTACATCATAGCTCAGTTACATTTCAATAAAATATTTGTATTTTTCAAAACCTTTTTAAAAATTTTAAACTGACAAATAGCATATAATTTCATAGGAATATAGGAAGATCTCAGGAACTTCGTGTTTTAAGCTATGGTTAAAGTGATACTTTAGAAGTAATTTTTGCATGTAAGTATTAAGCAGTTGTGAAAGAAATTAGGCCGTATAAACCAAGTTATAGAAGTGTATCACGTTCATTTTTCTGCCTTATTTCTTAAATGTAAGTATTGTCAAATATACATGTTTTAATCCTTGTCCATTTAGTAAATGAATGTAACAGTTCTTTGCATACAAAACTAACAGTTTTATAAGACATAAGACAATTTCAGGGTCTTATTTCCCATCTTTCCAAATCCAATACTGTTAATTTTAGTTAACAATATAGTACTTAGTTTTCAAAGTTCATTTTCATAATAAAATGTGGCTGAATTGAAACCTAAACATTTTAATTTTCTTTAGCTTGATATTAAAAAGTATAGCTGAGATAACATGCAAACTGCAAATCCTATCAGTGAAACCTTATATTTTATTTGGCTTGCTTATGGAAATCCTTTATATTTCAGAAATGCAGTATTATTTGAATAAATACAGTGCTTGCTAAAATACTGTTAAACTTGCTAACCTCAGTAGATGGTGCTAAGTATATATCGAGAGAGATAAATAGATAGATTCTACATAAAGTCACTGAGGATATGAAGGTGGCTTGTTTACAGTATCATCAATTTCTTTAAAATGACTGAAGTATTAGTGCAAAAAACATCTGAATTACATTCCATACAGAGTACGTTTGACTGGCCATGAATTGGAAGATAGATTTCTCACATAAAGACATTTTACTATCATACTAGACTTTATACTGTCATGAAATGTTTACTGCAGAGGAAGACTAGATAGTTTGAGAGTTTGTAATGGGATATGGAGACCTTCACCTCTAGGTCATCTCTCTGAATGTAGCCCAGGTGGGTAGAAACCAGAAGTCATTAGTATCTGATGGCTTTCAGTTGGCCTATATGAAATGAATTGGTAGTCTCAGGTTCTTAGGAGAGAAGTGCTAATATCACAAAGCCATAATCACAGTTCTCATAAATTGATAACCACATGAAAGGGGGAAAAACACCCCCAATACTAAATGGACATTGATAGAGATAGCCTCTAATGTTTTGAAGTGGTCTTCTGGATTTATGCATAACTTATTCTGTTACCAGAAGTTGATCTTTTTAAATTCATTATCAATCTCCTGAATGCTTGCTTATTACTTCTTGCTGCACCACAGATAAAAAGCTGCTATTTCTGTCCCTTTTGACAAATGATGCATATGCACGTGTATTGCTTGATCTCTTGACATTTAATTATTGTCTGCCATACCATCTGGCTATATCCAGGATCATCCAAGCAGACTTCTACTCAAACTACAGGACTTTTCACATAATGGGACTTAAACTTGCTCATCACCCCCACAACCTATGCGTTCAATATATTATACAAAGTGTCCCTTTGAATACTTTACATTATCCTACTAGATAACTAAGTAACTGTCTTCTTTTGGATTTAATTGTGAGAAAAACAATTGTCAGTTTTTTTCTCCCCTAGTGCTCTTGAAAATAGAAATTAAATCAGTGGTGTTATCTCAATCAACACTCCCCGACCTTTTTCTGAAATTCTCCATTCTAATGAATCTTTCTTTTTACCCTCCATGAAAAATAATTAAAAGTGAAAGTGAATTATGATAGAATCACCTACAATGATAAATCGACCCACATTATCTACATAAAATAGAAACAATGACATATAGAGAAACTTCACCAAATTAAATAAAAAAAAGAATTACAAGACAATAATTCGACAAATTGCAGATAATCCTTGCTTTCTGATCTCTTTCAGTGATTGTTCAAAGTTACAAGGAAAAAGGAGAGTTATGGTCACCCTTCAAAGTTGCGTTCGTCAATAATGTCCCTATAGTCACATGATCATGATACTGGTGTTTGGCAACTGGTATGCTTTTACAAGTCACGTGATCACCATTTATGATCTTCACAGCTGGTTTCCAACTATTTCATAGGGAAGTCAAAAGTGGTGATACCTGATGTTGCACATAATGATCCACAGTGATTCACTTCATTAAGGTGGAATTAATGTCATAAATCAGTGAGGTCATCTGATGTTTTACATGATGACCACACTATTCAATGACAGAGTTGCTGGTCCCAATTGGGGTTGGTAAATGAGGGCTGCCTGTATTTTATTACAAATAGGTGGTAACGTGTTATCCAGATCATCTGACTTTATGGTTAACACTGACAATTATTACAATCCTCACAACTTTAGTAATACCTAATAATCTCTATAACATCAACTTTGATAACATTATTTACAAAATCAGTCTGTGTCCCTATTTATGATTTGGAAGAAGGAGACTGGAAATTCTATCAAAGAGCTAATGTATAACCTTGACCTGAGATATGACTGCATGTTTCTCCACACACTCATGCCCCTCTTAATTTTGGTTTCCATTTTAAGATTACTCTTGGGGGTGTGCTATTCCCATTGTAAAAGAGTAAATTAAACTGTAGAACTAGGTATATACACTATAGTTTGTGCCTTGTTTATCTTTGAGATGTCTTTAATAATTTTCTTATAATGATAGTTAATAGAAATATATTGTCAGCTGTTTTGTCTTTTATCTAGATAAACAGTATTTGTTTTGGTCTCAACCACTTTTTTATTAGCTTTTGTTTACTTTTTTGATCTGCATTTTATCACCTTCGTAGTTTTTGTGTCATTGCATTAATTATATTTGTGTATGTTTGTTGTAAGCCTCCTTGGGGCCATTTTGTGAAAGGTAAAAATTACATTAAATTACTGCATAAATAATACATTGATAACTAATTACTTTCTAAAATAGAAAATCCGTCTATGAGTCTTCTTCATGCTTTCTTTGTTCATGCCTATTGTCCTGTGATCTCAAAGAGCAGAAGTTACCTTACATAATAGCCTCCTACATCCTGATGCTGCACAGATGTGTTTGGGGATTAAATATTCTCAGAATTCCTACCCAGAAAGGTCTTTCTGTATTCATTCTAGACAGCTGTACCAAAGAATCTCCTTACCTCATTTAACTAGGATCTCTCAAACAGCTTTCACACTTGCTTTCCCATCACCTTCTGTCTGTTCTAACCCACAAAGTGGAAGATGCCATGACCTAACAACTAAGCCTCTTTACTGATATGATAGCAAGGATTGCAAGGCCCTGTCCCCAAAGTGCAACTGCCAACACACATTCTGTCATTACAGAATGCAGGGAGAAAAAAACTGAAGTCCCATGTCAACAATGGTGTGTCATAAACCAATTATCTATTAGCTTGAGTATATATCTCAAAAACAGTATTTAACCAGACTAGAAAAATTAATTTATATTTGGCTGACGTTACTGGTATTTTATCTTTTGGTCAAAAGTAGCAGTCAATTAGTAAAAAATTATAGATTAAATAATAAAAAAGGAAAGGAAAGCTTCTTATGACTACAAAGCAATTCAATAATAATGCAAGACCAAAATCAAATAAATTAGGCCAACCTTAAATGCCAAAAACGTGCTTGAAGAAAAATTTTTACTTACCAACATAACAATTCAGAAAGAAAACAGCCATCTCTCTTGGCAGGGATTTGAAACTGGGAAAAAACTGCTAAGGAATTCTCACATTCCTTTTAATATGTTCCAATAGCACATCAGGACTAAAAGGACTAAGGAGCTTAGTTAACAAATGTGCATATGCTGTGATGTTACTTCCCATTATGTACTGTGTTTAAGTTGTAGGCTTTGCCAGATGTGAAAAATGCCTCGATGATAACAACTACTTAACATCTCTACTTGTATAATGTGAGTGCAAACTGTCGAAATTTGCAGCTTGTCTGCAACTATTAGTAATGGGATTGTTTTCTTACGAATTTCTGCATCAGGAGGCATCTGCATACAGGCATGCCTCTTCTGGGTTTTTCTCTGGTTGACTCATTTCTGCATCTCTTGCCTTCCTGTTTAAGTTCCTGGAATCGGTGGGAAAAGGATCTCCATGTGGATCTCCAGGTTACATTCTTTTGTAAATGATTTTAACTTTGTACAATTTTCTTAATCAGTAAATAAGAAGAAACTGAAATTAAATCCAGGCAAGACAGATAAGAGGAAAAGTAGATTTAAGGGTGGAAGTCCATTATGTTTTGGTTGAAGCTGTGAACCCTGAACAAGTGGGTTCAGAACTCAGATAACTCCATCATCAACTTTCACTAGATTCTCAGGTAACAGGGCAAGAAACAAGTCTGTATAGATATATGGTTCGTGTACCATTTGCAACTCACCCAGATCCAACAAACTTAGTGATAGTTATCCATTCTTCAGTTCCATTCAGTCCTAGCTAGTGCGGTATGTTTTATTTGGGGTTGTCCTTGACAAGCAACTAGATTTTGCAATTGGTGCAAAAAATGGCAGTAATCCTAATGCTACAAGGTGAAGTAATAGTATGTGGGAATGACTTTGGGAGACAGGAGGAAGAGCCACAGTCAAGGCAACACTCTGATAAATGAAATGTGAAGGAGGAGGGATGAAGAAGAGTGTCTCAGTTTTGAGAGGAGTATAAGTGGCACATGGGAAGTATACTGGCAGATTTGCATGAGTCTGTTAATGTAACCTTATAATAGAGTTAGTATTACAGTGCTGTATTTTTTGTGTGGATTGCCTTAAAAGAGGAACAGAGATCATAAATTCACAATGACTTCTTCACTGAAAGATATGCAGTGGGTTTCCAGTTGTTTGTTGGGTATAATTTAAGGTGCTAATGTTAAAACTCTTAAAAACTGTTTAGCTGGGCTAAAGTTAGGCCTTGGTTGTTGACTTGTTGGTCCCTCCAGAATTGGATGTGGGTTTTGCTAAATTAAGAGATATTCTTGGTATTTAGTGATGTTGGCATGGAGAGATATGGTTGGACCTTTATTATGTACATTTTAACCTAATTTATGGATGTTGAATAGACAAGTTGCTTAGTTATTGGAGCAGTTACTGATTGTAATGGTATTTTTTACACTTTGTATTTTTCTTTTACATCTTGGTAGGTTACCTTGAGTGCTATTACAAGTACTGTAGAACGTTGGTGCATTTAATGAATTAATCACTAGAATAATTTCTAGTTCCCAAAAACTTTATTTTTCTTTGACTGCTGTTAGTCACCTCTCCTGTTTTTCTTGTTTTAGTTCCCAGATTTCTATGATTCTATGTTTGCCTTGTACTTTACAATACTTTCAAAAGGAAATACCTCCTCAGTTTTTCCTTGAGGTTTTCCAGGTTCTATTCTGGGCTTTTACTATGTATCTATTGTTCTTGGTAATGAGTTTAAGTCTTTTTCATATACAGATAGTCCTCAACTTGCAACCAATTTTTCTGTGATAGTTCAGAATTATAACAGCACTGAAAAAAGTGAGTTAATGATGGTTTCCATACTCATGACCCCTTGCAGCATTCACATGATTATGGGATCAAAATTCAGGGGTTTGGCATTGTCCCGGGGTCACATATGATCACAATTTGTAACCTTTCAAGTCTGTTTTCAACAAGCAAAGTGAATGGGGGAATCCAAATTGGCTTAATGACTGCATGATTCAGTAAACAATTGCAATGATTTTGCTTAGTAGTTGTGGCAAAAAGATCATAAAATGTGGCAAAACTCACTTAACGACTGCCTTATTCAGCAACAGAAATTTTGAGCTAAATTGTGGTTGTAAGACAAGGGCTACCTGTAATCTACATGCTAAATGATAAACATGCTGTCCTTTCCATCCAAATGTATATCTCCATCTTTGTTAATTCATTATGAATGTTTCACTGTTGCCCAATTTGGCCTGCTCTTTTTTTTTCTCACCTGTTGTTTGTTCCTCATATCCAGTATTACTCTGCTTTTTTAAAACAAAATATGCTTCTTTCAATGAATTTACTATTTCATGCTCTAGCTTGTGTGATTTTAATTATGACCACAAGCTGCTTTGAATGAAAGCTATAGCAGGATATAAATATTTTAATCAATCATTTAAAATAAATGTAAAGTCACATCCATCCTTAATGACTGTAGGTTTCTCCTCCAAGATTGCCACTGTCATATTCCAAGTTCTCAGCATTCTGCAATTACATTCTGCTCACCTTCCTTACCCAGCTCTCTAGTTCTTTCCAAAATACCTCCTCAAAGTGCATATTTTCTGGGAAACCTTTGGCACAGTGCCATCATCATTTTATTTTATTTAATTTCATGATGTAAATCTGAACTGAATACATCCTCCTGTTTAGTCTCAGTTCCTTCTTTTGCCAGATGGAATATTAGATTGCCAGTTGGAGGGTTTAAGGAACCCTTAAATCAAAAAAGTATTTTAACACTTTTTAAATAATCTAAAGTTAGTAAGTGATGTTTTCTGGTTTTGTAATCAAGGAACAGGACAAAGGACATGGAAATGGCAGAACTTACAACCATGAAACTCTAAAAAGTACATTATATCTTCATTGTCAGTATCAAAGTGAATACATTAGCAGATATAAAGCAGATGTTTGAGCCTTATTATATTCACATTACAATTGTTACTATTTGGGCTACAACATAACTTTAAGCAGTGTATTTCTTGGTTTATAATTCTGAAAGCTAGTATGTGTGTGGTCTGGGTATTTTTGGTAGACGTGATCTGCATTTAATCTGTGCAAAATTAATTCCCTAAGCTGCTGGCAGGCAGCATGTACTTGTTAATTATTCAGGTGGATGACAAATGCCGAGCAGAGGTTCTCGCAAAGACAAAGTTTGTATGATGCATGTTTAGTAACTGATAGGCTTGACATTCTGTGGTGTCTTATTCAGTGCTAATCCTAATAAGCTGCCTGATGAGATGAACGCCCATCCTCCTGTCTTTTATAGAGAGAAAACAGAGATTTGAAAGAACTTCATTATAGCAATAAATCCCATACTTTCTGTTATTCCTGGTGAAAAGCGATCTTGTCCACATGAATAACAAAAAAGGAAGAATAAAGTCAGCTTTCCATTATGGCATTGAGTGCTGAAATGAATAGAAGAATGCAGAGCAAATGTCTTTTCTGTGAACAAAGCAGAAAGTTTAATTTTATTGGGACACCTATTATTTTGTACTGTAATGTCTTTAATATTCTTTCACATCTGTCTGCAGAGGATGTAAACCAATTGATGTCTAGTTCTTTGAGAATTTTCATTTTGTAAATTGTGTTAGTTCTTTACATATACAGACTACTGTCCTTTCTCAGATAGATATGAGATTTAAAACTGTTCATAATATGTGCAAATACTAAACAAGTCAATTCAGAAATTGACTGTCTGTCTGTCTCTCTCTCATATTTGGTTAATAATAGAAAGGGGGAAATTAAGGTATGAATTAATATATGCAGCAGAGATTTTTAAATAATCCTTCAAATATATCTCCTGGCATTGGAATATTAATTCAGATTTAGAAAGAAAAACTGCACTGAGGAAAAATTGGTTCAGCTTGAATATGCATTTGTACTAGACAACCTGTGACATCTTGGGTCACCCTTTCTGAGGTATTTTCTTACCCCATTCCTCAATGGTTTCAACAATGGCAGAGCTTCAAATGTACTTAAAATTCTGGGAGATATTGAGAAATGTATCTGCTTTGAAAATAGCTTGTGTTGAAGTGTATGGAACATAAGGAGTTGACCACCTGAAATGTTTTATGACATTTTGTGTTATGTCATAAAATGCTTTATAAAATTTGCCAAATTTCAATTCTATGGGACACATAGATTCCAGTTTCACAGGGACACATTTTGGATGCCTCCTGTAAACCAGCCCATTTGAAACATCTTGGTTAAAAATCTTTTGCCCTATGATACACTGTTTTGTCCAGTTAAAAATTATGGACATGAGATATGTATATGTGTACACACACACACACACACACACACACACACACACACACACACACACACACACTGCTTTATAGACTGCATCACTCAGCAACAACTTTAACCAGTGTACACTCCAATACACAAACAATGAAGATTCAAATAATAAATGATAACCTGTTATTCTTTCAGTAATTATTTTTAAAATAAACATGAGGGAAGAAGATGAAGTAAATTAGAATCTGAAGATATCGTTTTGGGAACACTATTTAGACTTTACCTTAGCAGTTGACCAAATTTATCTTTTGATTAGGCATGTATGATATGATATGACCAATACATTAAAGCTGGGTCCAGGGTAAGTTAAAGCTTGAATTGTAGGGAGTTGTATTTCCTTTTTAAAAGTTTTCTTTGGTAATCTTTCTAACAGAAAGTGCAAATTCCTTTTTTGCAGCATAACCTTTTACACAAAAGTTATCTACTATTCAGAAAGAGCCTGATTTCTCTTGCATCCTTTAAGTTAGACTACTGCAATGTGTTATCTGTGCATTTGTTACACAATAGCCTATAGTATTTTTCCATAATAGAAAAAATATTCTAGGATGCTTAGCTAGGCAGATAAACTTACATTTAAATAGCGACAGCATTGTTTGCTTATATTTATTTCCTGTCATATAAGTATTAAATCTTGTTAAAATATCTTTTTTTCAGATTAACCAAAGACAATTAATTACAGCAATAACTAAATTTTACATTTTGGAAAGCAAATCAATATTTAAATTATAATTAATTATGGGCCACATTAATTATCTAATTGTTCTGTATCAGTCTTAATCAATTTATGCAAAACATATAGGACCATTTACTAAATAAGAGCATTGTATTTTCAAACATAATTTTTCATTCAATTAATAAGAGGTTTTTGAAAAAATTGTGCTGTGTTGTTCAACACAATCTTATATATGTTTACAGAAATATGTATCCTAGGATTGCAGTCTAATTTAATCTGTATCAGAATTCCATAGAACAGGTAATATGCTCTATAATCAGTCTGATATTTGGATATCTGTTTGCATTTACCTGACACATGATTTGTCTGTTAAGTTATGCATTACTTCAGATGTCTGGTCTAAAATACGAATTAAAAGAGTGAATCCTGGACAAGGCAAATCATCATCATCATAGAATCATAGAGTTGGAAAGAACTATTTAAGACAT
>JANHGC010009207.1:2829-14735 GCA_027560395.1 Boaedon fuliginosus
GATAGATAGATAGATAGATAGATAGATAGATAGATAGATAGATAGATAGATAGATAGATAGATAGATAGATATTGTCCCTTTGATTCATTATTGACTCTTGGAAATCGTATGGAATAAGCCCTATATATTTTTTTTAAGTGGACCTCTTTCTTAAACTATAGACATTATTCCTGATAACATTCAGATAACACATTCACCACCTAAAGAAAACAGTACATATTATTTAGATTGATTGTTCCTCAGATTTAGGATTTTAACAAGAAATGTCCTTTTCTTTTAATAATTCATATAATCTGGTGCAATCAATTATAATGCTGAAGTTAGGATGAGCTTCATGTTGTTTTTAATAATTATTATAAGCTGCCTGGCAAAGTCCTATTATTGGACAGCATACAAATGCCATTATGAAAGAAGAAAGTGTATGCACATTTGTTTAAAAGAAAAAGCAAAGAAAACAATGGGTGTTTTTCTCTGCTGTGCCTACATCTACCCTTATTTCTATCAGACCTGAATTCTTGATGAATTGGCAAGGAAATCAATTGATTCCAGGGAACACGCATGTAAATGTGGTGTCAGTACTTAAGAAAATTACATACTAATAATTAATGCAAGAGAGAATAATGCTAAACAAGTTTCCCTGCTGGAGACAAGTGGATCAGCGCAACAAATAAAGGAGGTCAGTGTAATTGCTTAGAATATACAAAACACAGAGATATTTTTATTGTGTTTCAAATAAGAGTTTCAGCTTGGAAAAACTGAGATTGCTCCTTGGCAAAGTAAAAGAACAGGTGCTGAATGGGCAGGTTTCATCTTACAGAGGTTTCAAATGATTTGTTTTTCAGCCAGGAGCTCACCTTTTGTCAACTCTGTGCAGGGAATCTCTCTGAGACACAATCCGTTTTCTTGGCTGCCTGTCCAAAGAAGGCGAGTTGGTCAGAGACACAGCAGTAGAAACAGAGCTTAAATTGGCCAAAACGTTTTCCAAAAAGCCCACACAACTTCCATACTTTGCATTTGTTTAATGTTTAATCAATATTATTGAGCTTTGTTAATAAATATTAAGAAACGTTAACATAATGACTCCTAAAAACAAAATGGGGTAATCATAGTAAAAGGGGAAACATTATATTGGACCATTTCCAGGTTCCCTTTTGAGTAGCAGAGCATCATCATCATCTTTTAACAATCCCATAATCCCTTGCAGGGTGGAGTCTGGGCAACTGAATGGAGCTAGCAGATGCCCTTCCAGTTCCCAATGCGAAGTTATATTCAGCAGATATAGTCTCATTGTGCAGGGAGAGAGAACTAACTGCCTCTACCTAGAATTGAATTCACAGCCTCCTGAATGTGAGGTGAGAGCTCCACCTCTAGGTCACCACACCATTCCTCTTTTGATTAGCAGAGCATGGGGTGCAACAAACTGGAGCATCATTAGATGGCAGTAAAGAGATACAGAAAATTATTTGCATTCATCTATGATTGCTAATGAGTTCTTGTAGCCAAATTATGGTAGCTTTGAGGAGGACCTATCCTATGATGATTAATCTTTAGTTGTTGCAATGGCCAATTCCAAGCTACCTCTTTGGGGAATTACTGTGACCCACACACTGAAGAATGGAGGAAGCTGAAACCACTTCTGTTTGCTACTAGAAATGGCAAACTGTTCAAGGAAGAAAGTCTCATCCAGTAAGAAGCTAAGATGTGTTCCTATAATGGCCATCACTTTCAAAGTCTACACTGTCTAGGTTCACCATACATCTAGTTTGCCTAGGAATGTCCTGGTTTTGTGATCCAGGCCGGTTGTTCCTGCCAATTTACAAAAGATCCAAGAAAGTAGGGCAACACAGACTCACACAGGCGGAAGGTGGATTTAGCCAGCTGTTACAGTTCATCAATCAATTGCTCGTACAAGCTAGCTGACTTGAGAAGGGAAAGGAAGGGATTTAATTTGCAAAATCTGAACTCTTTCTCTCTCTCTCTTTCTGCTGGCCCAAGTGAGGGTTTAGCCATCTGAAAAAAGTCATTCCTCGTTTGGAACATGCTTTGAAAGCCCACAAAAGCCCACATTAATTAGTGTTGCCTGATCAATCATGGAGCATGAACTTTGTCCCAAGTTGCTAGAGATTAAAAAAAGTATCAGATGAAGTGCATTCTCCATTTTAACTTGGTTCGCGCGCCCTCCCCCCAATTACAATATACGTGAAGCTGCCTCTCTCAAGGCCTTTAGTTAGGTAGGATATAGACTTTATTTATCCCAAAAATAAAGTCTATGGACTGTGGTGGACATATTCATTTTTCATTCCACACTGTATTTGACACGTGAATAATAAAAGAGTAACGTCATGAATAACCTATGAGCTTACATATGCCTTTCATTCAATTTTAACCATTTAGACAACTTATTCATCTGTTTACGAGGGGGGAAATGTCTTTCAGAGGGACCATGTACAGTTCATAGCAAGCTTCTCTTTTTTTCATGACTTCACTCAGCAGCTGGCGGGGGATAGAACTATACTTTTTGTCCCAGAATCTAAGTCCTACATACTGTGGCTAAAGGTCTCTGGAATAGAAAGAAAACTCTAGTTGTATATAACTTTACAGAGCAGAGTCTTTGGAATGAATCAGCTTATGTGAGCTGTGGTGGCATAATGGTTAGAATGCAGTTATGCAGGCTACTTCTGTTGACTGCCAACTGCCTGCAATTTGGCAGTTCGAATCTCACCAGGCTGAAGGTTGACTCAGCCTTCCATCCTTCTGAGGTTGGTAAACCGAGGACCCAGATTATTGGGGGCAATATGCTGACTCTGTAAACTGCTTAGAGAGGGCTGTAAAACACTATACAAATGCTATTGCTATATTGCTATATATATACAAGGCAGTAAGAGGAAGGAGGAGTTTATCATTCAACATTTAGCAAGAGAAGAGCTGGTGATTTCTTCCTGTGCCAGGGAAAAAAAGTCAGTTGCTCTGTCTTGTGTCTGTGGTGATTCTCAGTCATCCAGGTCATAGTTGTCTGAAAGGTACTTTCTGTTTTCTTCAAAAGGCAACTGGACTGTTTTTTGTTTGAGGAAGAAGAAAACGGGTAGGTTCTGATAGGATGTTTGGGGTAGGATGAGATGATTGTATTTCTTTTCAGTTATCTGGTCGTTAGCACTCTCTGAGAGCTCTTGAGGCTACATGGAAATTTATCTGTGTGCTCAGTGTCACCAGAATCAGGGTGCAATTGTTTGTGAAATCTTCTTGGATCTTACTTTACAGGCACTTGAATAAGATAATTATTTTGAATTTTCCTTTGTGCTTGTTTGCTTGTTTAGCTTATTTTACTGTAGTAAGTGGTAAAGGTGGTCCTGCTGCTGCTGTTATTTTCTCTTACACATCCTTTTATCATTCTGAAGCTTCCCTGATTGACCAAATTTCTCAGTCTAAACAAACACGCTGGCACCATTTTTTTTCATGATGTCTTCTCTTTGGCAGTGAACTTTGACCCTAAAGGAAACTAAAGTTTATAATTAAAGGAGAAGAACTCATAAACTCAATTTACAATTATGAAATGAAGCCAAATATTGTAACATTTTGCGTTAACGTTGAAGCAGTTTTTCCTCAGAAGATTGTAAATGGATTTACAAATCACAGATTACAATAATGACATGGAAAAGACCTTAAGCTGGACATAAAAGAACAAAAAAATTGAAGAATGTTTTAAATAATGAAAGGACTATTCAAACAACAAACCAAGCAAGTGATCTGGATAATTTTCCTACATTGGATTTGCAAAAGTGGCTTGCTAAAGCTTTGACGCATCTTATGAAAAAGGGCAAAGAAAAAAAATGAAAATAATTAACTTTTAAGACATTATATCAATGTACTAAATATTAATATTGTTAGAACTAGAAAGAAGGAATATAAAATTGGTTTATTTGATCAAGGTTAATATAGATGTGTTATTATTTTTCACAATACTTAATGGACTTTTGCTAATACCAGAACTAAAATGACAATGCTTTATTGATTTGTTTATAGACAGAAATGAGATCTGAGAAGAAGAGATTATATGTATATGTATATGTACTGATACATATATGTACTGGTACGTGTGTGTGTGTTTGTTTATGTGTATATGTATACATATATGTACAGTATACTGTATAGAGTATGCATACTCTAGGATTATCCAACAAAGCAGAATGATTGGAGATTTCAGTTAGATACCAATAACTCCTTAATACAACACTTTGTTAAACATTGAAATTTACAGCTAGAAGGTACAGCAATGAAAACTAACTTGAATGGTTTTAAAGAGGAGTAGACATGCAGTATGTATGGAAGATTCATTGCACTTTCAATGGCTCTTAATAGTTATTCTTCTATGTACTATATATTACCTCCAATATCAAGTATGGTAATATGTCTTGTCGTTGACAGACTCAAACAAGCTAGTTA
Source organism: Boaedon fuliginosus (assembly GCA_027560395.1). Classification (NCBI taxonomy): domain Eukaryota; kingdom Metazoa; phylum Chordata; class Lepidosauria; order Squamata; family Lamprophiidae; genus Boaedon; species Boaedon fuliginosus. The sequence goes on from JANHGC010009207.1 coordinate 7,271, forward strand.
TTCTGTGTTCAATCTGTACAGATTGGTAGCTGAATGGGTCCACACACTGATCTAGAACATCTTCCTATGTTTGCACATTCATGAGCATTAAATTTACAGTGCACGTAAGCTGTTTATTTGTTTCTTTACTTATTGTTCATACAGCATTATCTGGCAGTGGTTCACACACCCAGGCATTTCTTTCTTAGTTACTGTAAGCAAACAAAGCTTCTATTGCTTACATTTAAAAATAGCAAATATGCAGTAACTCTTTAAGATGTTTAAGTTAACCCTACTTCAAAAATATCTGCAGATGAGGTAAAGATGGGGCAAAGCAGCCCTGTACCATCATAAACCAAGCATTGCTACATTCTTCATTCTTGTACACCAGGGTGTCAAACTCAAGGCCTGAGGGCTGGATCCGGCCTGCAAGATGCTTAGATCTGGCCCATGAGGTCACCATGGAAACAACACAGGACTGGCCTACTGTACCTTTGTCAGTGAAAATGGAGCTTTGTCAGTACCTTTGTCAGTGAAAATGCAGCCCTCTCCAGCTCTGTTTTCACTAGCAGAGGGTTGTAGGAGGCCGTCGCAGTTGAAAACGTAGCTTCAGAGGGCCAGGGGCAGCCTGCCCGAGCTCCGTTATTGCTGGCAGAAGGTTTCAGGAGGATGTTGCAGCTGAAAACATAGCTCACAAGGGCCACAGCCCTCTCAAGGTCCGTTTTCACTGGCAGAGTGTTGAAGGAGGCTGTTGCAGCCGAAAATGGCGGTCGGAAACCATTTTTGCAGGCAGAGTGCTCGGGCTACCACAGGCAGCCCCAATATGAGTAACATTGAGCTGGCCATGCCCACCCTGGCCACACCCACCTGGCCACCTAAGGTCAAAAACAATCCTTATGTGGCCATCAATGAAATCAAGTTTGACACCTCTGTTGTACATGCATGCCCAAATGAAAGGGACAGAACTGGAATTGTGTGTCTGCTCCTTTGATCATTTGGACAGCAGCAGTAGATCCTTCTGACATTTCTATCCTGATAGGTTACCTTGAGCAAAGATTAACCCACACAATGGGTTATTAGGAACAGGGGGGGGGGAATCCATCAGAGATCATTGTTGAAGGTGTAGTTTTACAAACATCGAACTCCTTGAATTAAAGTCTTCTTAATCTTAGTGGAATAGGAGCAGAGATAGCAAGCAAGAGGTGTCTTTTTTTCCCTCTTATCATGTTTTATGGCTGTTATTGCTAAAAAATATTTATAATTAGGTGGCTAAAGCCTTATCCAATCCAAAGAGAGACAAGAAGAGTACGTCACAAGTTGGCTCTGGCATACTGAAAAGAATTTATGTGAGAGATTCATGTGATACTCAGAGTAGAACTTCTTTTGTAAATTACATGAAATACGGTAAGGATCTGTGGGATCAGATTCCCATCCCTTTAAAATATGTGTGCATGTTAAAATAGGTGGATTGTTGAACACGCAATCACTAGAAACTAGGAGACTGTGAGTTCTAGAGCTGCCTTAACCATGAAAGACAGTCTCTCTTTTTCAGCCCCACCAACCTCACAGGGTCGTTGCTGAGGGAAAATAGGAAGAGGAAGGAATATTATGTATGTTCATCATTCTAATAAACGCATTATTTATTTATTTTTTAAAAAGTGAAATAAATAAAAAAAGTCAGCCAAATTCCTGCAGAGACTCAGGGTGCCTGGTTACCAGAGCTATAAGTTTCAAAGTGTCTTATAACAGTAATGTTATTATTATGCCAGTCAAACCCAGAGGTGAGGCAATCAGCACATTCTTGGAACGGCAATGAACAGAAATAGAAGCAAAGTATTTAACACACTCATTAGATGAAGAGATGGGTATGAATGCCAATTGTCAGACATCTGAATCTGGACTTCATCGTGGAAAGTTGAATGGTCTGCTCTGAGACAAATGAATAATTTTCCAGCCTTTAGAGTTGGCAGTCACTTGTGTGTGAATGGTTTAAAGGAACCATCTGTCAAAAATTCCTCTCATCGAAACGCTGATGAAATAATCCAGCTTGGAAAAGCATCTGCTCTTTAAAAAAATAAAAAAAATAAAAACCATGGACAGAAATCATTGTTGTGGATCAACCCTTGATCATTTGCTGTTGGTCTTTATTTGAAATCATGGAAGCAGTGGGGTGGATTGTACAGATTCCCTGATTAAAAACTGTAGCGGTGTTGTGAATTGTTATGTAGGACATATTTGTTTGATTGTTTGAAAAACATTTTAATTTTTTTTAAAAAAATACTTATAAATATACATACTATCCTTTACATATAAGGCATCTCAGGTCCCTTCTATAAAAGAGATGCAGGCTAAAACATCCACACCTGAAGCATATCAAATAGTTAAAATATCACCTGGGCATATGATTGATATTAGCTACAATGTGTTTAATCATTTAAGAGAAACTTGGCATACTTTTTTTCTCTCCTATAAAGTAGGCATGGCTAGCAAAATAAAGCCTACATAGTTTAATATTTGTTGTTGAACTAATGTATCTGATTCTGAAATAGCTATTTCTCCGCTTCAGGGATAACATATAATCTGTAATGTGGATATCAGATACGAATCAGTTAGCAGGAGTATCCTCAGCATAGCAAAAGAAGTTAAGTGCTTGTGTTGAAGTTAAGTGGGGTGCCATTTGCAAATCATGAAAGGGGTGGGTGAAAACAGATCCTATAACTGAAATTACAATATATACAAGAAACATGGTTTCTTGTTTCATAACCTTTCATTGGGAGATCCTGTGGTTAGAAAATATAAACAGTTATCCCTCTGACTGCAATCCTAGTTACATTCAGCCTAACTGTGCACATAAATCTATTGTACACAATATAGTATAGGGCAATATTCTATGGTGACAGTATAAACCCAAAAGAGTACTTTTATATCGTATATTTGTTAACTAACCTTGGATCTATGCAGGACACCTCATAATTAGGAAAACAATTATGATCTATATACTACTAAAACTCTCACTATCATGACCTTTAAGTGGACAAAAAACTTGCATCCTAGGGCAACAGTTTTTGAAACAAGGTACCTTTAATGGGCTAACTTACAGAATGAAAGAATAAATTTGGGGGATGTTGTGACTGCTCCAGTGTTGCTGTTGCTCTTCTGGGCTGCTACTGCAATCATGTGATCTTAATTTTCAACATTCTCTGACAGTTTCCCAGCCAGTCTCACAATCCCTCACTCTCTGCCCCACCCAGTAGTAGCCACCTACATGCTGGCAGGGCAGGGAAAGGAAGGGGAGGGAAGACGGAGGCGAGGGGGAGGGAAAGGGAAAGGGAGGATATGGAAGAGAAAGGAGACTTCTGATGCTCCCTGTTAGTTTCCCACAAAGAAACCCAGTGGGGAAGCTGGTAGGAAATTGGAAATTGTTCCTGCTCTGTGCTTTTTTGCCTACCCTTTGTCATTCTGTTTCTTTTCTCTTGTGGTCATTTTCAAAATTGCACAAGGCATCTTTTATATAGGAAGGCTGGGTGGTGCATTGGATAATTCTCTTTTGGAAAGGCAATCTTTGGAAGAGGTAAGTAGAGGAATGCATGTCAGGGAGGAGGCCTATGGAAACCTAGAGACCTACTTCCCATCCTAGCTGGATGGGAAGTAGGTCCAAGGAGGAAGGATAGACAGGTAGAGGCACTTGCAGCATCTCTGTGATCAATTGTAAGAGTGGGAGGATTATCAAGTAGCCACAACTTTGGGTACAGATCATAAGTCCATTCATTAAGCAACATCATAATTTTGAAGAGCTGCTGAATGAAAGGTCATAAGTCAGGACTATCTATATGTACATTTAGTATCTTTTCAAAATTACCAATTGCAGCTTGAGAAAGATAGCTATTTGCTTATTTCCTTGTGAGGAACATCTGTCTTGAGCACCTGTTATTAACCTCAAGAACTGTCTTTGTCCAGAGAAGTTTGAAGATCCACTCTACTCACTCCTCTTCATTCTTTACCATTGTTGTTGGCTACACTTTTTCAAAAGCCATCTTTGATCCACTATTTCTTTCTCTGGAAATGATTCTAAACTATACTAATAGGAGCATTTTTGTCTCATTTATGCTCAACTTAAATATGAACTCACCATTATTCATAAAATAGATATAAGAACACAAATAAAAGTTGTCAGAATGGCATCTTCAAAACAAGCAAAAATCAGTTCTGCTTTGTCCCTGATTTTACACTTCTCTGGAAATGGGGAGCAAGGGGTAACAAGATGTTGATATCAGGCTTGTTTTTGTTTCAATGCTTTATCAGCATGTAGGGTTAATGAGAAATGTTAGAGAAGAGACATTAATTAATCGAATAAGTTTCCACCAAATTATATACCACTTGAGTTCTAGAACACATTTTATTGGTCCTATTAAAACTGGAATTCAGGAAGAAGGGAACCCAAGTAGAGCACATTAAAGGACAAAATTGGATTTACTTATCCCTAGGGGTATTCATTGCTTGAGATTAACTAATTCAACATTTGGAGGCATGAGATAGAGATCAATTTCAAGATGCATTATTAAGGTGGCCTATAGTCTGCACAATGTGCAGGAAACCAACCAACCAACAAAAAATGCTCATTGTGCTAAACAGATGGGTTTTCAGTTGCTTCCGACTAAGAACATGTGGATGCCTGCAGACTTCTTTTTGCTTCAATGTGCAGCTGTATCAAACAGAGAGCACCCAAAACTTGGCAGAATTCAGTGCAGCTTTCTCCCACTTGTTCTTCCACTCTGTTGTGCCAAAGATAGAAAGTGCATTTTTGGTGGAAGCATTTTCAGCCAGTTGTCCCTGAAGAAACATCAGTTTCATTCAGTTATTCAAAGGAAACACCAGCAGATTTTGGTCCTGTTTTCTTTATGTGCAGTGATTCTGGTTCTGCTCCTACCATCTTCTAAAATGATGATTGATTGAAGACTTTGTCTTACTTCTTGTGCACACTTCAAAAATCTATTAAATGTTGGGAAAGTAATGCATATTCTTGGGTTAGTCTAGGCTGTCTATGAAATTCTTTGTCGGGAAAGCCATTCATACCAAATTCAAAAGAGTAAGGAATGGGAAAGAGCTGTTTACTCAGGTGATGTGCAGCAGCCTCTTCCTTCCCTACATTCGGAAGAGGGGCGGGGGCATGGGGAATTCTGGGAGTTGAAGTCCATTCATCTTAATGTACTGAAGTTGAGAAACATTGTATTAGACAGCCAAAGGTTATACCCCAGATGCCTAAGCAAATAGCAAGAGAATTAATAATAGCTTCAAATGCAAGCATGTACACAGGTCAAAATATTGATTGGCTAATCCACATAGAAGAGAGAGAGAGAGAGTGAGGGAGAGAGAGAGAGAAAGAGAGAGAAATATTCCTGTTAATAAAAACCCCAAGCACCAAAGAAGGTGGAAGGAAAAGTTTGTCTGAGCACCCCCATCAGATATCCTCCAACCCAAATATTTGCACTAAAAGAAAACAACTAGAATGCTTGGGAGATGTAAAAGGAAATAGATCAACCAAAAGGGAAAAATGAGGAAGAAGGTCTAGAAAAGAGAGAAAGTGAAATTTCTTTAAAAGGTATGCAAAAATGAAGAATAGATACACATTCTTCATTTCCAGCAAAAGAGAGAACTAAGCAATGCTGAAGTGGTGATGGAGGGTTAGGAGCAATGAAGGTGAGATAAGAGTGTAAACATTCAGGAAACAGGCAATAAGACCAATCAGCTTTAGGCAGGACAGAGACTGTAGGTGGGCAGAGTTGACAGTAAGGGCAGGGTTGATGGTAAAGGGAGAGGTAAATGCTTCCAGGCTGAAAGCAGAAAGAGTTGAAGGAAGGAGCTGAACCATGTGCAGGAAATCTCTTGAAAGTTAACAGAAGTTAAAAGGAAGTGTTCCTAAAGCTTCAGTGGAAATTTGTGATCTGCAAGAATTAATCAGGATCAGTGAATTGGATCAGGAATTACACCTCTAGAGGTAAAATAAAAGTTCTAGGGCAGAATCAGATTCTTTGTGTTCAGGTGTGTTGGTTGAGCAACATTCTCAAGCAATTCTAGGCAAAAACAACAAGGAAATAAATAAAATGCTTTCTTCCCACCCTTTTAGTAAACATCCTTATTTATTTTGTTAAAAATTACATTCTAGTGACAATTTATGAGGATCTAGAGACATATGCAGTAGTACACCATTTCATTTTCCCTTTTCCCATTTTGGGTTGGAAACAAATTTAAAAACCTTCAGGATGGCCATTTAATTTGAAATAAGAAAAGATTTACAACACCCTTGGTTGTCCCTTAAAGGTCCTTTATATCTGGTGCTGACTAACTGCTACAGTGGTCCCCAAGAGACAACTTAAGGCCTATATTAGAGTGATCGATAAGAGTTTCTTAAATGGATGAGATCTTTCTAATTCACTTCATTTCTTATAAACTGTGGAGGTAAGCTAAGAGATCTGCTCCCTTATTCTATGATGAACAATACAGTTTTATCTTCATCATCAAAGTATTTTTTTCTACCTGAGCTTCCAGCTTTAAGAACAGAATTTTATGTATATCAGCTATATCTAAAATTGTTATCTATCTATCTATTTATCATCTCTGAAAAAAACAATAACAGAGCTCATTACAGTTTCTAAGTAAGATCCTGTGAGATTATTATTTTTCTTTAACTTGATATCCCCACTTCTTTCCAATCTGAATCAGGAAAGGCAAACATTTGAGTCAAAGACCTAATAAAACTAAATTGAATCAATGTATCCCTCAATATTATTTTTATCCTTCCGTTCCACTTCATCCTCTTCCATTCCAGTTTCTTCGCACTTACTTTTCTATACATTATACTATCATAGGAGGGTGCAATGGCTCAGCAATTGAGATACTGGGCTTGTCAGCTGGAAAGTTGGCAGCCCAGGTTTGAGACCCGACTGCCACACGAAGGGGTGAGCTCCCATTACTTGCCCCAACTTCTGTCCACCTATCAATTCAAAAGCATGCAAATGAGAGTGGATAAATAGGTACCATGTTGGAAAGGTAACAGTGTTCCATGCACCTCAGCATATGGTCATGCCAGCCACATGACCACAGAAGTATTTTTGGACAATGCTGGCTCCCGCAGCTAACAGATGAGATGAGCCCACCCCTGAGAATCAGATCTGACTGGACAGAGGAAACATTTACTTCACCTTTATATTATTATATACTACTATGCACTGTTCATTTAATGATTTATTGGTTTATTTATCAAATTTCTACACTGCTCATCTCACCAAGGCAAGTCTAAACAGTTTACAATAAAATAATATGGTAATATAAAAAGCATAGTTAGAGAGATGAAGGCAGCTGACTCCTGACAAAGCAGCAGGACTTGCAGACTCTCTGATTTCTTCTGGTCTGGGGGCTCCGAGAGAGCCTAAAATCACCCTGGAGGGGTGATGAAGGTGGAGGGGATACTTTGGTGGTTGTGTGGAGA
>JANHGC010009212.1:25835-36940 GCA_027560395.1 Boaedon fuliginosus
GGTGATCTTTAAGGTTTTATTTTGCTGCTGGTAACAGCTTTAAAATGACTAATCCCTTAATAAGCTATCTACTGTTTCCTGATTTCCGTAGTGCCTATTGATACTGGAAATGATTCTTTCTTTAAGCATTTAAATACTTTCTGCTGAAACTAGGAGAGAAAGAAAGAATAGATCTTTCTTCCTCTAACTGGGGCTTTCTAGAAGAGTTAGGCATGCGTCTCCTAGAATTCCCACGCAAAAGGGAATGATGGGAATTTCCAGTCAACAAGAGTGTAACAGGAGCATCGCACATTAGGAGATAGGCAAGTGCATTTTCTCCTAGCCGGATTGACCAATAGACATTTTTTCATGTATTCACCTGTGAATAGTCTATTCTACAACGCATTAATTTAAAAATAGTCTTCAGGTTATTCTTAAAAGAAAATGTAAAAAGAATTGAATCAATAAGGATATCATTTCTAATTTAAACAACAACAACAACACACACACACACCATAAACAACATTTTTATCCCTACTGTATCACATACGGATGCTGGAACTTACCTTTTCACATGCTTTAACAGGCCAATGGTGTCAAGCAAATATTGGGCAAGCACAGACTTTGGTTCCCATAGTTTTAAAAGTGTGTAGGGAAAGACCAGATGAGATACTTCCACTAATACTTCCATTGATATTTGTAAGCTGCCCAGACTCCCTTGTTGGTGAGATGGGAGGCATATACTGTACATTTAATAAATAAATATATAAATAAATATCATTTCCATTTATAGAAAAAGAAAATGCTGCTGTTTTTCTTTAACGTAATCCCATCTTTTCCAACACATCTGGAATACTCAAGAATATAAGCCTTCCTTTAGCCTCCAGTTGACAACTATTGGTAAGAAAAAAACCAGCTTCAGTTTAATCATGTTTCACTGACTAAATCTACATTTATGGTTTAGTGTGAGGGATAAGACTAGTCTTTGCTCCTCTTTAATTACGATGACACAGAACTGAAGCTGCCTGCATTTTTAAGGTTGACTATTCAACAGTAACGTGCTGATGTTGTCTTCCATCCTGCAGCTCAAAATACCCAGTGTTTGATGTAATGTCTGAATAAATAGATATGTAGACCCTCATGAGCAGCAGGTAAGAAAATAGTCCTCACAGAAGGACATCTTACAGCTCCTCTGCTTGAGGAAACATTGCTGCTTAATAAGAACTGCTGTCGTAGGGTGATCTGAGGGCATTCCAGACACATCTGCCTGTTGTAAGCTGGTATTTCTATTTTTACCAACTTATCTCCCTCATTCACCAGAGGCACTGATTCCTCCTTCCATGGGCAACAGCCACGCAGTATACTTTTTCTTGCTTGGGTATTTTGGGCTAGTCTTCGACATGCATGCAAGGATTTTTTTATATATAGTATAATATTTAGGATGGTTTTTTCCAAGCCGATGCCCTCTAATTACATTTGATTAATTCCCAGTTAGCATGGTGGATTGTTGTCAGGGTATTCTATGAGTTGTACTGCTAGCATATTTGGAGAACCGTAGAGTCGGAATCCTGATAGGGTATTCTCAGGTATAGGAGTGTTTGCTGCACTCAGTTTGCTGTTGATCTAGCACTAACGTACTGTGCTCTTCATGGTTTTTTCCCCTTCTCATCAGTTTTCCAGGGACTATCCAGATGGCACTATGTAATAAAACCTCTCCAAAAAGCTCTTTTGTGTCTGTATCTTTCTCTATGTTTTTGAAAGAGATTGATAAATGCTTGACTTTGCAGAAAGAAGATACAATTAAGTTGGGGATAGAACCATTGTCACAGGTGGATAATATCCTAAACCGTTTGTTTGTTTGTTGTTTGTTTGTTTGTTTGTTTGTTAGTTCATTCATTCATTCATTCATTCATTCATTCATTCATTCATTCATTCATTCTTCTGATTGCTGCCCATCTTAGTAAGTGACTTGGTAGTGAAAAATCTTAAAAAACAAATTAAAATACTGAGGAAGATGTCCTAATAGTTTTAGAATCCGTCCCCACTATCAGTCACATGTTTGCATTTCAAGCACAGATTGCAATCTGGTGACCACAATTCGTGATGCTTTGCCAGTTTCCAGCAAAAAAACTTCCATTCAGAAGAATGGGTTTGCACTTATGACTGCAGCCTTTGCTTAACAGCTGAAGAATTAACTTAATGATCACTGCAAAACATGTCATAAAATCAGATCTGGTCACGTAGGTCTCTAAACTTATGACCGTAATGAATTTACAGCCAGAAATCCAGTCCCAATTGTGACCTTAAATTGAGGACTACCTGTATCTGTTATTCCCAGTAAATCATTGATTGTGGTATTATGACAGTCATTTTGTGAATGTGTAATCCCTAATAGAAGCCGCTGTGTGAAGTCACGCAAAGCACCCTATCAAATGTGTCCATTTCCTCTGCCCTCTCCAGCATTGCTTAATCTCAACTGGTCAGTATAAAATTTATATTTTTCATAACAACTTCCTTGTCCTAGGCCTAGCTTAGGTCATATTGGGGGTTTGACAACAAGGACCCAAATTCAAGTCCGTGCTTGATCATGGACTCAGTGGACCTGGATCAGTCAATCCTGGTTAGATGGAACTATTTCACAAGGTTATTCAAAGGTTATATACGTCGACTGTATGTGTCAATTCCTATATGTGTCAACTTTCAAAGATAGCTTATGGAGTCTCTAAATAAATTAAGTAAGCTTCGGTGATGAGCATTAAGATATGAAATACTCTGTCAGCAGTCTGTGAGATCATCTGCCCCTTGAACCTGTGTATCATTTGATCTCAGCTTCATGTTTTGATTGACATTCGTGTAAAAGGAAAGATCTCTCAAGTGATCCATTTGATTGCCAAGTCAGAGTGAACAAGTTAGTTTTGATGTGCCCAGCTTACTAGTGTGAGAAACCTAAGTAAATATTTCATTATTGCTATAAATGTACAAGGATTTACATTTTCCCCTTGTTAAGTGCCATGCTGTTTCTCTTAACTTATTCTTGTGCAGGGTACTTTTCATTTATCAGCCAGTCTAATCCTTTTGCAAATAGCATTAAGCCAAATAAAAAGGTTTTTATACATTTGTTTATAGAAATATTTGTGGGCATAAAGCTGTCAATTTGCTTGTTAATTTACAGCTATTAGAACAACATACTCTGAAGTTCATACCTACGAAAGGTTCCCCTCCTTAGAGAACAGCAGAGAGACTGCATTCATTTCTGTCAGCATATCTCTTATTTTCCATAGCTCTCCTTTTCAATAACATACAATCTAGCCTGCTTTTTATACTTCCTTGTATAACACCCAGAGAGATATGTGTTCACAATAGTATTTACTTTAGGGAGGAGGGAGAAATAAGTGTTCTTAATTGCATTCCCAGGTCTGTATCACCGCACTTTTCCTGAGGGAAAATGTCATTAATGCTCACATTAAAAATGCTAATAAAGTCTTCTCTTATATAGGAAAAAAAGTGAGTGTTTTTCTCAAAAGCTGAGCATTTTTCTCGAAAGCTGAGCAAAGTTTGCATTTTTTCTGAGCTCACCTGAAGGGATGGAATTTTTTTACTTATCTGTCACCTGTCTATCCAGAATGAAGTCACCAAGGTTTTTTCAAGGGCTGGGATAAAAGTAGAATGCTAGTGATGGCACTCAATGGTACTCGGCTGTGAAAACTGAGATCTCACCCTCAAACTACCATTTCAATGCTTCCTCTGGGTCAACAATTTTGGTCACCAATATTAACACACACAAAACCTGCTCAGAAGCCCTAGGGTGCTATTGTCAATTGATTATTTATTACATAGGTTTATACAGATGTCCATCTCACAGTGGTTATGGAGACACAGAGGTATGGTGCCATATCACCATGAACTTCATGGTGGCTTCATGGCTAAATGGGAATCCAGGTGCTATTCTTTTAACAAAAGTGGGGAAATGTTTCTATCTGAGTGTAGGAGAATGAGGGGCAGAGCCTTGAAGGTGGACTCAAGCGAGGAATCAGCATAGAATTGTGATGTTCCCACAAGCACTCCACGTCCAGTCTCTCTTGAATGCCATTATTTCTTACCTAGCGTCAATTTAGTGCTGACTGTTAATTGACTAGATTCTTGTGAATAGACATGAGCAATATATTAGGTTAAGTGGAAGGTAATATATGGTCCCGAACCTTTGTGCCTAAAATTGTTATACCCATATTTTTCAGTACTAAAATTTCCAAGTAAGTGTTGTCAACCCCTGGCATCCCTTGCCATTGACTGTGATGGTTGGGGACAGGGGTGGGTTCCTCCCAGTTAGGTGCTTCGTGGGCGCACTTGGCGAACGCCAGTCAAATGCCCACTGCGCACGGTTGACTTACAAATCTTCGTGGTGTTCTGCAAGCACTCTGACACAGCAGCTGCCTGGCGGTTTGCCATGAAGTGCATAACCAGCAAATCGTGAGGAACCCACCCCTGGTTGGGGATGATATGAATTGTAGTTCAATATTTGGAGGGCCCTGCTTTCCCCATCTCTGTTATATTCTGTGGTGAAAGGCAACTTTCCATTTAATTCAGGAAGAAACTGCTCAAATAAAATTTATAAGCATCTCACTTTGTTAAAATAACAAGCTATCTTTATTTAGGTCATCAAAGGCTGTTCTTCTGAACTGAAAGATGCATACAGAATCTATGATTAATGCAATTTTTTGGCTCATGTTTCTGTATTCAGGACAAAATGCCTGTAATTGTAGCATATAAGTGAACTATAAGAAATCCATTTCTTGTATCAGATAATGGAGTGGTGGTAACCCAATAATATATCTTTAAGAGTTTACTATTACAGTTTTATGCGCTTCCAAGCTTTTTGCACTCTATAAAATGAATTGTTATTTTAAAAAGTCTCTTGACTTGGGGGTCTTAAAAAATGAAAAATCACCTAAAAGAATCTGTTTCAAAAAAAAAAATGGACAAATGAACTCAGGAACTACATTATTTAATTTGATATCACATTACTAATGGAAAACGTTATGTGGTATCCGCATTGTTAAAGTACCCACATTGGGAGATTGTGAATGAAAATCTTAAATTGTGATTTCAGATCTATGTTGATTATTAACATATTTCTAACCTACTTTCCCTGGATATACAGGAAGTCCTCATTTACCTACTGCCTCACGCAGTGAGTGTTCAAAGTTATGTTGGGGTTGGGGTTAGGGTTACCTTGGATTCAAGGTATTCATGACCATTTCACTATCCAGCAGTTACATAATTGCCATTTTGACAGAATAAATAGAGAATGCCGAAGTAAAATCACAAATTGTGGTCACATGATTTTTCTGCTCAGTGACCACAATACGTTCTGATCAGATCAAGTTGCGGTTGCCAAGCACGGACTACTTGTAGTCAGTAAAGCAAATCAATATGAAAACATTAAGTTGGATAGGGTGACATCTATTGGATCCAACTAGTTAAACTACCAAAATCCAGTGAAAAATTTCCTTCCAGACCACATGTTTTTATAAGTTATGACATTACTGATTAGCTTAGTGTTCTTCCCTAGCCAAAAATTAATAAGATAATTATTTTCATGTTTTTGCTTCAAATATTTTTATATGGATAACATGCATATAAAATATGCATTAGGAATAGTCCCTCGGGAATCGGGCAGGCAATACATTTCAATAAATAAAACCTATATTTATAAAAGAGAAGTGGGGGTAGGATGTGTGTTTGTATGTGCTCTATACAAACTTTCAGTTCTGCACCAATCCATCTCAAACTTGGCAGATAGATAGCTAAGCGTAGTAAGATCAGCACTGTCAGGGTCACCAAAGGGTAGGGGGGCTTTCTGCTCACCCCAAAAGGGGGCAAAGAGGACACTTAATGAACAAGGAGCAACCCTCTTCTGAGCGTGTGCAGTTTTCCCTCTACTGAGCGTGTGCAGTTTTCAAACTGAGGCTTCATATTCAAATTGAGGCTCCATATTCAAACTGAGGCATAACATAATTTCTAGTTTGGGTCTACAAAGTAGGTGTTGGTTGATCTTATTTTTTTCAGGCACAAAGTATAAATCTGCCTATAATGTAATAATTCAAATACTCCAGGTAAATTTAATTTACAACTACCATTAGAATTACTAGAAAGTACAAGAATCTCAAGCTTTGTAGGGGTTTTTTTTTCTAACAAGCTGGATGCATTATTTTTCTGGGTAATGACAATACACAAGACTTGATATTCTGAACCATGATGCTTGATACTCCAAACCAACAAGTAGTTCTCTGCAAAGTTCCTTTTCCACACCCCTTTTAAGTCCTATGGGGTATGACCAGTTACCGGTCAGCTGTGGCCCGGCCTTTTCTCTTCCTTTGCTGTTGGCTTCTCTCTCACCCACAAATCAAGGTCTCTTCTCCACTGCTTCCTCCTACATTTTCAAACTAAAAAAGTGTTTGCAGTTCAAAATAGATTTAACTCTCTTTTCCTCTGCAAATCTTCCCTCTCCAGAATAATTTTACGTATAACATTTAGTTTTTTAAAACTAATGTTTTTTTAAAGTATTATATGAGCTTCTAAACATATTTAGAAATCTGCTAAAAAATGACAACAGCAAGTTTAATGTTACCAGCAGCATAAACAGAAATGATTGGATATGGGAATTGAACATTACCAAAATGATCTAACCTGAAGAAAAAAGTTTCTTGTTTTGGGGAAAAGTAATTATCAAGTATATATCTCTGCACATTCCTTCTGGTGAGTATTCAAGTGTCTTAACGGAAGCAATATTTGTTGTTTGGGAAAATGCTGTTGTAACAGATGAGAAGAAGCTGGAATAGTGGTGAGAGCATTTGGTTCATTGGGCCAATAGTTGATTTTAATCTCTAATGTTGGTGCCTTTAGGTAATCTCTTCCCTCTGTTTTGCTTCCTATCTGTAGATAGGCCCTACGTCATTCCTTTATCTTATTGTTACATTGTACTAGTGAAACAATGCATGGTTAGAAGTTTGAAGAGTAATTTTAAGAATATGTTAGGTTTCTGACAATAATCAATAAATCTGGTAATTATTCTAAGCTCTTATAAATTTAGAACAGCTGCAATTGAATTATAATTCAATAACAATTGGTTATGAAGCTGTAAGACTAATAAGAGATGTAAAATTGTTAGTCTTTGAAGAAGTTAGCTTAATAAACCATTTTTAAGGGAAAAAAATATGGAAAATTGTTCATATGTCCAAAAACAGATCAAAACCATTATCTGTTTTTTTTCTTCTCTCTAGAAAACTCTGGGTCTAATTAAATGCCTTTTCTGCACCTGCTAGGTTCCCAAGGAGAAATCATTCTACTTTTCCAAACTGGGTAAAGTAAACAGTGAAGGTTTCCAAGATGGCAGAAGGATATTCCCAATAATCTACAATGACTAAGAATGACCTTGTAGTCCTCTTTGATACAGCGCTTCAAAAAGCTGTAACTTCCCTTAATCACACATTTTAAGAAACAGACATTGGGTTATGGATTTCAAAGGCATATTTTACTTCTAAAATTGGAACTTCTGACAACAGTAACACAAATCACAGAAGTTTCTTTCTGTAGAACCTCTTGAAACATCCCCTGACAGGACGTTTTATATCTCCTGCCCAAAGCAGGCCCTGTATTCTCATCTTTTCTCTCTACCTGGAAACAGCCAGTAGTGTGACAACATGGTGAATTCATTCCCTTTGCTTTACAGGTAATTCTTGATTTCTGGCCACCATTGGAACCATAACTTTTGTTGCTAACCAAGGAAGTTGTTAAGTGAGCTACACCTGATTTTATGATCATTTTTGCCGTGGTTGTTATGTGAATCACATAGTTGTTAAGTTAATCTGGCTTCCCCCCTCCCCCCCCCTTCTTGACTTTGTCAGAATCTAGCTATGAAGGTGGCAAATGACAATCACATGACCCACGGACACTGCAACTATCATGAATATATGCCAAGCTCCCAAATTTGGATCATATGACTGTGGAGATGTTGCAGGGATTATAAGTGCAAGGATTGGTCATAAGTCACTTTTTTTCAGTGCCATTGTAAACAGCACTGTTATAAGTTGAGGAAAACTTGTATAGATATGCAGAGGTAAGATAAATTCACCAATTGATGTCCCAATGGTGCGTTTTCAAGAGGCAGTTGGACTTCTTGTTTTTTCCTTGAAGACATTTCGCTTCTCATCCAAGAAGCTTCTTCAGTTCTGACTGGATGGTGGGGAATGGAAGGATTTATATTCCTTGCAGACAACTTTTCATATGCCTTTTTTTAAAGAGTAGTTGAGGCCACTTGGGGGTTTGTCTGTGTCCTCAGGGTCACTTGAGTAGTGCCAATGGGTGTGGAGCTTCTTGGAACTTCTGAAAGGACTGTGTTGTAGACTGGAGATAGATGATGTCATATCCCTCCCCCTCAGTTGAGAGACGGCTGTTCAGTTTTGACATAGATGGCCTCTGTGACCTGGATGACTGAGAAACTCCATAGACATTTACCAGTTGATGCTATCATTTTGCACACTTTTCATTTATTGAACATTCTTCATGGGAAAAATAGACAAATGTAAGGAGCCTCGGTGGCGCAGTGGTCATAGTGCTGTACTGCAGGCCACTTCTGCTGATTATTGGCTGCCTGTAATTTGGCAGTTCAAATCCCACCAGGCTCAAGGTTGAATCAGCCTGCCACCCTTCCAAGGTGGGTAAAATAAGGACCCAGATTGTTGGGGGCAAAAGGCTGACTCTGTAAAACTGCGTAGAGCACTATAAAGTGGCATATAGGTTAAAGGGCTATTGCTAAATAGCTCCAGTGTTGAATTGGACCAATAAAGAAGGAAGTATTGTACTGTTGAACATATTTTTGATGTTTCACACAAACCTGTCCACTACTCATGATTGAAAAATAATAATCTTTTGCCAAACACGAGTAAATAGAAACTACATTTTGGCAGCCAGCCATGGTCAACATCATGGGGTTGTTTATAATGGAGAATCCTTCGAGAAAAACAGTTCTTTCTAGCTTGACTGGTGGGCAGGATAGTGTTTTATGTAAGACATATGCTGTTTAAGAAAGTGATTTCCACAAACTATGTAGAAACATTATTCTGTTAAAATAGTAAGGATACAACTGGGTTTAATTTTCTCCCTCTTCCAATTATAATTATTGCACATAGAGAGCTAAGGGGCACATCATTGATGTGGGGAGACAATCTTGTTACCTCTGTGCTTGGGTACATAATACACAAAATATATACTCATGTTTATTAGGTGACTGAGAAACTAAGAGTTAGCTGAAATTTAGGAAGCCCTGGTAGAAAATTCTGGACTGAGGGCTGTGACTAATCTGTTTCTTGTTGCGTTACTGCATTTAAGAGTAATTGGATGCTGTTATTATTAAAAGTGATGTAGAGTTCTTACAATATTTGTGGATCTCAAATATTGTGGATATAGACGGCAATCTATATGGCAAATCCTTTTTTGTTTTTTTTTCTGAATTGTGTAGGAAATTATTATTATTATTATTTATTAAATTTATACCCCGCCTCTCTTCACCCGAAGGGAACTCGAGGCGGGGTATAATGACTCCTTAAAGTCCTTCATTGCAAGGCAACCCATTTAGTGCATTTGTAAACACAAACTAAATACTTTGCACCAGAAACTGGAGTGATTTTAGATATCTTCAATGGCAAAAGAAACACCCTTCTGTGATAAAAGAATATTATTATCATTCCTCATTGGAATATTAGAAGATTAAATGCAAAAACTACAGGGGAATCCATCTGTTAATTGTGCTTTGCAGAATTCAGTAGAAAAAAAATTCAGAGGTGACCAGAATCTTGCCATCTAGAGTTGCTTTGCCAAGATGTGGGGTCATGTAAATCAAGTAAATAAACATTTGGGAAGTACAGTAGGTTTATGTCAGGCCGGAGCAATGCAGATCAGATTTTTGCTGTTTAGCAGAGCAAAGATGAAATGCATGAATGTGAGAAAGAAACTTTATTGTGTTTTAGTTGAATAGGCTTCGGTTATAAACATTTAGTCTTACTATGAAGGTTGATTGCTGAACACAATATAAGTGGAGTAAACAGGGAGTAAACCTGTTCTTGCACTTTGCTATTGTCCTGCTGGTAGCTGAAAAGCTTGAAGGGCAATCATGCCTCCTTGAAAACCTTGGCAGAAAGAAATCTCTATCTCATCTTCAGCCCTTAGGCTAGGATGTTAATTGCCTAAAATATGTGGAGTGTTCTGGGCTCTGCAGATGCATCTGGTCGGCTTCCGTGAGGTCAACACATAGATTAGAGAGTCCTCAAGAGAGATCCTGCAGGGCCATTTTTAGTATCTGAAGAAAAAAATGCAGATGTAGCAAACTGGACTTTAAAATCTCACCGTTGTCACGACACAGTGTGAAGGAACATTTGCATTATCTATTTTTTTCGCCTGTTTCTCTGACATTTTCTTTTATTAAAAGTTCATATCTGAGTTGTATTTTGAAATTGGCGGCTAGAGTGGGAAGGGCATAATGTTAACACTTGCTGTGTGCAATAACAGATGCTAATTAATACATGCATAATACAGAATTGCTTTATAATTATTGCAGCCCCCTTATGGGAACCAGTTGGAGTCTCTCCTGGTTCACTTTTTAACCAGGAGCAGGGAAACCTGAATTCTGATGGCTCCTTAGACATAAAGCCAGGAGTGATGGAAGGCCATTTACCCCCTCAACCCTAGGAAGAAGGAGGCAAAGCACTCTGAACATTGTCCCTGGATAATTGCCTGGGCTTGTTCATGTAGTTGCCAGGAACCAAGTCCCTGTGAAAGGCAGGGGTGGGGGAAATCCCCTTGTGTTTGCTTATATATTTGTCAGCCTGTGCCAGACCTTAAACTGTGTTTTGTGTTTTGAAGCCCTGGAAGGAGCAAAGCGCTTATACTAAGTGCTGATAACATGTTCATCCCAGATAGAATAATGTGGCTAAATAACAGGGACCAGTTTCTGTCTGGTGTTGAAGTCCTGAAAGCTTTTGGTATTTTTTTTCCTTGTTTCTTCTTCTGCCCAGTTGATTCTTTCTTTCTTTCTTTCTTTCTTTCTTTCTTTCTTTCTTTCTTTCTTTCTT
>JANHGC010009216.1:7490-23903 GCA_027560395.1 Boaedon fuliginosus
ATATAAGATAATTTTTTTGGGTCTAAGTGCCATCTATAAAACATTTTATAAAAATTCTCTCTTAAGTTTTGTGCCTGGGTAAATTTCACATTTCTAACCCAAATTCTTTCCCACGTATCCATCATTATTGGTTCCTGGATATTCTGTGCCCATTTTTATCATACAATCTTTGACCAGTTCTGTTTCTGAATCAATTTCAATCAATGCACTACTACAACTTTTTATACCTTCCTGTTACGTTCTATTATATGCATTGGTATGCAAGCTCCGTGCCTTAAAAACACTTTGATAATTAGTCGCCATAAACCATCTCCGACGATCTGCGGGTCCTCAGTGTGAGCCCGGATTTTTTAATAAAAGGATCGGCGACTGCCCGCCTTCCCTTCGCTGTTGATCACATTAGGGATCGTAAACTTTAATAAGTGACTCTTGAACTGCAGTCAAGAAACCCAGATGGTAGTTAACTGCTCAAAAGAAACGCAGCCCAGGAAGGGCTAAGAATGACTAATGGTTCGCTTTGCTTCCTGCATTTAACCACTGTGCCACCGAGGCTCCTTTTACTGAGGTACCTGTGGGTGCTAATAATCTTTAGGAGTTCACTACTGCATTGACTGAACATATTCTTTTTGCTAAAATTCCAGCAGTAATCCTGGATTGAACATTACAAATTATCGATCCTGTGAAAACTACTTTCACATAGGCAGTTCCAGGCTTGGATAGTATTAGATTACAAAAAGGCATCTGAGATATACGTTACTTTCATACAAACTGGAATTTGCAGGAGGCTGGAGTTAGAAAAGGCTTTCAGCTTGATGCCATGCAAATTGCTATGAGAAAATATGGATTTTCTCATTTTTAAATTGAATTAGAATGTGATATTCAAATCCTTCAGCCAAAGTTATTAGAAATTAAATTACTGGAATTCATCCAAGATACCCTTATGTTATATTTAATTTGAATTGGGACCTTTGGTTTATCTTAGCAGGCAATCAGAATAGATTTTAAACAAAAATTACTGGGATTTGAATTGAATTGTTATTAAATAGTAACAATGTTATACCATAAAAAATCTCTCTCTCTTTCATATCCAAATAAATCAAGTGATGAGGGTAGATTCTTCAATATAACTTGCATGTTTATTGGAGGGAATCCTTGTCTAGAATATTGACTTCAAGAAACATTTATGGAACAGGTCACCAATAAGTTTCATTTTCTGTTCATAAATTTGAAGCAGTTGAATCTGGCTAGCCACATTTTTGGCATATGACCAGCAAAAATATAACTATAAAGTTCTCCCTGCAATCTGCTTGAAATACACCCTAAATTTGTGCAGTTGAAACCTGTTCTACATCCCACTGCTCGATATAGATTTTAGTGTTCTCTCCAAAAGAAAGTAGTGTGTGTACAGCATCACTACAAAATTGAGAACAAAAGCTACAGTTTTGCCCAGCGGCCTAAAGTGAAAGAAGGGAAGTTCTGGATATTGGAGAGCATTTATTACGTTAAGTGATCCTGGGAAGGATTATGAAGAACACCGAGAGTGGCAACTCCCAGCAGATTTGCCCACTACATGAAGATCATCCCAGTTGCTTAGTTAAACCAAGCATGCACCTGTATCAGAGGGCAGTGATAGTGAATGAAGACGATTACTTTAGTGACCAAGAAGGGTGCCAAATTATTTCATAATGCATGGGAGAAGAGATTAGTAAATCACTCCTGAATTTAACTAAGAAAAACACATGTATGGACAGGATTTTGGTCCATGGTGTAGTACTGGGCATCTCTAGCTACAGAGTTTAGAATCATGTAGGCAAAGGCTTTTTCTATGACATTTTATGGAAACAAAAACTGGATTTCGGAGAATGTAATGGAAGTGATGAGGCTTTTGAACTTTGGTATTGGAAAGTATTCCTGAGAATATGATAGATAGCCAAGAAAAAGAAATAAATCAACAGTTCTCACTTGATGCACAAATGTTTTTCTCCAGCAATCTTGCTTCTCCCTATTTTTTTGATGGTTGTGACATTGTTTTAATTACTGATTGTATGCACCCAGAGTCACATTCAATGAAATGTGGCTATATAAGTTTGTTGAATGAATGAATGGGTTCAGATTATCATATTTTGGACACATTATGTGAAAAACTCTTGAACACTGATAATGCTGGGGAAATACATGGGAAGCAAAAAAAAAGAGAGAGAGAGAGAGAATAACCAAAAATAAAGGTGAATGGACTTGATTACATGGTGATGGATGCAATGTTGGAAGATCTGAAGGTCCAAGTCAGAAACAGACCATTCTAAAATAGGTTATATGTGGTGTTACTATGAGTTGACATCAACCTGGTGGTACATAATTATAAAAATCATGAATGTATTTGTATTTTCTTGTTAGTTTAGTTGGTATTTGACAGCGTTAAATAAATAGTATTTCCTATATAAAAACTTTGGTTAAAGGGAAGATGTCTGCTATTCTGACAGCCAAACACAAACCATGGACCCAAAGGTTATATAAGTACCTTTTCACCAGAAGTACCAGAAACACCAATCAGACCATCTTCTCCCTAAAACAAATTGTAAACTGCATCAACTCTTATTCATTGGTCATTAAAAAAATTGCATTAATGAAGAAATAAAAATAATTGTCACAATAACAAAATGTTATAATTTTTTCTTATTAAGGATTATTAATATTTTTTAACTAAGGAAACTGTCACCCTAAATAAGATTCATGATTTTCATCTTTGCCAGATAGATAAAATATTTTATTTATTTATGATAGAATTTGGCCTGCTTTTCAAAACAAGCAATTCTTAATAAGAATTTGATAACTAATACATAATGTAGCATCTGAAATATTCTGAAGTATTTGAATTACTCAGCTTGCATTTCAGAAAGTTTAACAATATTTGTCCACTAAATGAATCACATGTGGAGATGTTGAAAATACAGTCCAGGACTCCTTATGTGACTTTACAGGTGTCCTGATGAGGATGCCTTCCATTTTTAATTCTCTGGTGTTTTTCCATTGTTTATACTGTCATTTTTCTTACCACAGTAAATCTATTATGGAAGATAAAACAGAATACTTCACAATAACTTTAGATTAGTAGTAGTAGCTGCTATTCATAAACCTCTGATCTTATCTTAACAATTGAGATTTCTTTCTTTCTATACTCTTCTTTAGGAAACAAAGCCGTATGATGTGGATTAGGAGTTAAAGTTCTTCCTGCAGCCTTCGCTGTCCTTTACTTTCCAGCAGAATATCAAAGACACAAAAAGGTAATTGGTACCTCCAGGACAGAGAAGAAGCATGAAGTTCTACAACTATTGGAAGCTTGGAGAAAAGTGCAAATGTCATAAATCAAATATGATAAATATTGAAACATCAAACAAATGACTCATGTCTTTTGTGCACTGTGATGTTTGAAACTGTTTAGAACCACTATCTGTCTAATTTGGGAATAATTCAATATAAAATAATTATTTACTTCTTGAAGATGCACTCACAGAATTCTAAACAACTTTCATAGGCTTCCATTATTAGGCCAGCTAACATCTCATCTAGGATGAAAAAAAATCCCTCAATTCTTATAGCAATGCATAGAGCAGACTTTTGTAACTGGGTATTCTCCAGTTGTGTGGACTTCAACTCCTAGATTTCTTAACTCCAATTGCTTGGAGAGTTCTAGGAATTGATGTCTATATATCAGAAGGTTGGAGAAGGCTGATTTGAACTGCTAATATTGATCCTGAAAGGGAAAATGTTTATCAACTTAAAATTAAAACAGTAACCAGGTCTAACAGAAATCATAAATGAATTTATTTTTCCATCCATAATATTTTTATTCATTGTACCACCACTATTTTTCTTGAATGTTAAATTATAGAAATGACTAGAATGCGATTTTAGAATATAACTAAGGCACTTTGTAGAACTGGCTTCTAGCATTGGGGCGATTGCAGTTATTGTTCACACATGAATGTATTTGTTTGCTGGTGATCGTACTTGGAAGATTTAAAACTGCCTACTTAAAAATCACTCTAAATCTCTTTCTACCAGACATTTTCCTGGTAACATCAGATCTTTCAAAAAGCGGTAAGAAAAAAGGAGACATATGGCTGGAGAGTGTGTTGCATGTTATTGGTTGATTTAGATGTTTAGGCCACCTAATCTGGAAACTCTAGGCAGCATACATAAATACTTTTCAAAAACATATAAAACATACAGAGAAGTGCAGAATATTGGGTGGAGGTGGGGGATAGATAATACACTCAAATACCAATCGTACATCCTTTATCAGTCAAGATCAAAAATCCCTTGGCCTCTGATCTATTTGAAAAGCCAGTTTTTAAGAACTTTTCTGAAGGTTGGAACCCAACAAACTTTTGGGAGGATAGTATTCCAGATGACAGGAGCAATAACAGAATAGTTATACCACTGCATTCTTCAAGGCAGCACTGATTAATTAATGGGAAGTGGAAAATACCCATTTGATTGGATGGGCAGATCATTCCATAAGCAACCAAGCTCTGAGCCCTACAGGCATAATAGCTGACAATCACCATCTTGAATTGCAGCCAGACATCCACTGGTAATTAGTGCAACATAGAGAACAAGAGGTTTTAGACCAAAATATCAAGATGCACTATGATTGCTTGTGAAGCCATGTTCTGGCGTAGTCTCTGAGTGGTCTTCAAGGGCAATGCATCACAAGAATTCAAATGAAAGGTGACTGAATGGGATTTTTCAGCCCCACAAAATTGTTTTCCAATAATAGAACTATTATATAACTGATACTATTCAAATATTAAACATAAGCCACATTAACATCTGCCCTGTGTCCCCTGTCCAGCCTATTTTAAAAATATTCAGAATTGCAAAGCCTGGTTGTTTACAGATTAATTGTTCCAAAACTGTACAAATATTCCTTACATTTAAATAAAATTTATGTAGCTGTAACTTATGTTCATTGCTTTTGGTTCTGCTGGTTCTGAAAATGGTCCAAGAGCTCCTTTAAGACAGGAATCCTACCTTTGTTCCAGGCAAACCAGGAATGCCATTTTCTCCTTTAGCTCCTTCTTCACCCTATACAAATTAAATGTATTTAGGTAAGTTACATTGCTCAAGTTGTAAAATATTTAATAAACAATTTAACCCCCCAAATGTGGTTCATCTGCTTGATCATGGATTGTTATTGAATAGCACAATAATACTACAAGTCAAGAACACAATGAATAATCTGTAATTTTTATAGTGATTTGTTATAACTCTGAGAATGTAGATATGATTTTTCTACTAAATGATATTTTCTAAAGTCATATTTTGTGGAATGCTTTGCAAAATCATAAAACTTAGATTCTGCTCAGTGGAAAAACCAAGAATTCAATGCACTAGCATCTGTTTAGGTAGGTGTCAATTGCTATAAGATGTGTCATGCAGAGGTTGACCTCCTGATTAACCTTATTCCTTACAATATCAAGTGACTTTCAATAAAGAAGTCAGAACTGCCTCTTGACTAAGAAATCCAGAGAATTGATAATCCAATAAGGATGTATTTTTCTCTTGGTTGTCAGCTAGCAATCAAGAAATGAAGGTGATGGGAAAATCGTCAGATTTTTTCAGGAGTCCTGAGTGGTCCTTCAATTTTCAATCAAAGGTAGGATTCATCAGGAGATGTGTTCAACTGAGATCTTTTGGACCAATGGAGCCTCGAAGTCAAAGACTCTTTGGTGCTATGTTATATTCTTCTTTCTCTACATATTTTTCTAACTATGATTTACCTCTTTTCAAAATTCTAATCTGTAGTTCTTCAACAGTCATAATTCATAAATAAATCATGCAATTGGCCATTTGGAAATCCAAGGATGGATGAGAATAGTGATTATTTGGTAAACATGTGCTTGGAAAAAAGCATGTCTTTTCAAGTATATTGTGATTTAAGCATAATATAGGTGGGAAAGAACTGAGCATATTAGGGAAAAAATGTAGAGAAAGTTTAATACAGTGGGAAAAGAGTAGTTAAATATGTGTAGGAAAACATGAACATTGGTGCTGAATAAATGTAAATGGAAGATAAATGTGAGTGGTGAGAATGAAAGAATCATACTATGGTGGCTTGCCTATATAGAAAGAACTAATGAATTACAAAGAAAGGATCAAAAGGAAAAGGATAAATAAATTATTTTTAAGTATGTTTTTACCTACAAATGGAACTCTTACCTCAAACTCTGGTTAGGTTAAAGCATAACATCTAATGCTTACCAATTTTTTTTACAATGAATTTTTTACAATTTTTTTCTCTGAAAAAGTTCAAACATGTGCACATCAAAATGGACATAAAATCCTCAAATATATTCCATCTGTGTTGGTTCAAATTCCAATTAGATCATACTGAAACTTTTATTTTAAAAAAATGCAACAAAAATGGAAAAGAATAGGAAATCTGGGCCAGTTGTTTATCTTGGTACGTAATTAAGATGACTGCTTAATCATCCAAGTCTGCCCTTGATTTGCTGTGTAGTAAATTATCAAATAAGTACCTTGCCTGTTGTTTGTGCTGGACATGGCTCAACATTTTATACAAATACATTAACTAATTTGTTTCCATTAACAATGATTAATTACAGTTTGTCCGGATTTGACTAATGGAGCAAGTGCTGTTAATCATAAATGAAAACAAACATTTCCCCCCTTAACACTGAAATGGAAGAAAAAGGAAGGACATAGTCTAGTATGGATGGTCTGTTTTTATCATGCTAAACTTTAATTTAGGTTTACATCCAAACCGGTGAAATGAATCAAACATTTCTACAGGAACTTCAGGAAGACAGTTTTTTCCTTAATAAATATGTAATTCCATAAATACATTTAGGCCAAATCTAATCCTAACATTTTATAATTCATTGGAAACCAATGTAGCACCTAACATTTCAGTTCATATTTCTTATTCTGCCATGTGCTTCTGTAAGAAAAAAGTTCTTTTAGCATCTGCATTAATAAAGGGATATTTAAAACATTAGCTATAATACTTTTTTTAACAGCACTAGCAGTAACAAATTAAATGAGCAAAAGCCACAGTGCATCATTATGAAAATGAAGGCAGAATCTGCAGCAAAATCTGAGATAAGCTTTTTTTCTTTTTTGCAAATTTGGAGATTGGGGAGTGTTTCCAATCCTTATTATTCCTAAAAGTATGAGCAGGCTATAATTGGTAGAAAGCGATTAGCCAAGGGACAAAGTTCATATTATTTTTTAAAAGGCATTTCTGCAAGTCACTATGTCTTTTATATACAGTATAAATTGCTTCCATAGACAACATCCTGCAGCTTTTATACCTGCCTACTTAAATCACACTTTTAATTCACAGAAATTCAAAGACCTGCACCTGTAAAATCCAGCTGGCAGCCCTTAGTTGTTGGCATGTGAGCAGGGGGTTGAGCAAATCAAGTCACACATGCTTCACTAGTGAATCAAAGTAATGATGTTTAGTGCTTTCCATTGAATGGTTTAAATGTAAGCATGGTTAGTTCACTCAGTCTCATCAGCAGGACAACATTTAAATGACTGTATGCTATTAGCAAGCACTACAGTATTTAAGAAAAAGAGTAACATGGGCAGAAATGACTTGTGTCAGCTTTTTTGGCAACCCGCGGAAGCAGTCTTACATCATGTTCTACTTCCTGTATTGTTTCCAGATATTTTAACCAGGCTACAAGCCTGTTTGATATCAGTATTGGTACATCCTGGCATTTTCTGTCTGATACTCACATTTTAAAAAATAAGGATTATTATAATAACCAAAATGATACTGAATATGCACTCAGTTGCTTTATAATAAGCTTTGCTTGTTAAATGGCTAGTAAATAAGGGAAAAACCAAAAACCGGATATTAAGTAATTCATTCTATCTTGCAACTGTGATACTTAAAAGATCAAATTCAACCAGGCATTCAGCTCCCCAGTACGTGATCTATGGTAGGATACTAATATTGCCAAATGTTGCAATATACCACATTGTTGATTATTTTCATTATTATTTCATTTTATTATTTCCACCTCATCCTTTTTCAACCATTATTATTATTGTAGCTTTTTATAAATCATAATATAAAGTATGGTCATTTCCTAAACCTTAAAAATGGTGAAGTCTAGCTCTGAATAAAGTGATAGGCTTTAGATGCTGTATAGTATGCCAGTTGTAGCATGCAGCCCATTCAGATTTTAATTAAAAAGTATGAAATATTTAGAAATGATAAAACTTGAGTTATGCAATAAAAAAATTGAGTTATGCAATAAAATATGTGCTACTTTTTATTTAACAAGATAATTGGCACTTTTCAGTCTGCTAATGAATGAAGCTATCAGATTATTTTAAATGAACTGAAGTTAAAAGGGAATATTAAAATAATAAGGGCATCTTAATTAAGTGAAATGTATTCAAGAGCAAAGAGAGGCCCATTGGGTTATGGGAGACACACATACATACACATCATTTTATGTATATGTTGATTCAATTTGAGTGGGCAATGAGTAACAGGAATCTTGAGATAGTGGTAGGTGTCTTAATGAAAAGACTGAAATGATATGCACACATTATTGAAAAAGGCAAATAGTACATTCAAGGTCATTAATAAACAATCTTTAAACAAATCTGCCTACTACACTTGGAATGTTATTTATTTATTTCAATGTATATAACTGTCCATCTCAAATCCATAATGCTGGGCAGTTAATACTAGTTAAAGGCACCATATAAAAGCCCATCACAATCATGATAAAAACTCAACCAACAAATCAACACAACCATTGTATAGACTCTGCCATTCTGATCTCTAATACCTAGAAGAAATATTACAGAGTAAAAAACATGCAAAAAAAAAGATAAAAATGACAAAAAGCTTAAAAAAATCATTAAGAAAAATATAAAACTTTTTAGCTTTCAAGGTAAAAAAGGCAAATAATTTGGATTTTATTTTGTTGTATTGCCTCTTTAAGATTGAATTTTTTCCCAGAACTATAGCTACTGGATGAGTTTGATTTCAATCCATTTAAAAGAAAGGAAACTACCTTTTCCCAACTTTATAAGATCTATTTTCGTAACTTTTTGCAACATAAAACAAAGAAGTGACTTTAGGGTTGTTTCTAAACAGTTTAAGCCTATGGTGAAACTGGTTTAAATAAACCTTTTGAAACTATTTAGAATGATCCTCTTTTATGGAAAAAAACTACTTAATTTACATTTCAATGCAAAATAAGATTTGGAATGTTGATTACTAAAGCACTTGATGGCTACTTTAAAAGAAATCTTTGATCTCGGGGCTTTTGAAATAACTGGAACTCTTTTACGGGGAAAAAGTTGTCACCAAAGATGAATAAACTTCTTTGAAGACTCACAAAACAGACTTTAATGTGGACCTGAATGATTATTTAAAAATAAAAAAGATATACAAATAATAACGAGTTGCTTAATTCATTGTATTAACTCACCTTGAATTGTAAAAAATTATGAAAGCTAAGGGTGGGTTTCAATTTCCAACACTCATTTTTAGTTTTTCCTCCCATGTAATTCTAGACACAAACAACTTTTTCTTGCTGAATTCCAGACAGTCTCAAATTAGGGATTAAATATGTTGCATGGATCACTGGGCACAGCTTATTACTCTTGATCAGTCAAAGGTCATTTTGGGCAGCGTGATCCTTAGTGGCATAATTGAAAAAGGAGAAAGGAAGGCGTTGCTGAAATTTGATACATAGAAAATGCCAATGATGTTGAGGTATTATAACAGTATTTGAATGCCTACTAAAGCACCTCCTTACTTCGATTTATATTTAGCACAATCAAGGCAGAGTTGTTTTGAGTATATTTCTCACAATTTCTACTTTTCCCAGAAGGTTACCTTGGCAACAAAAATTGGATTTAAACTGGCCACAGCATTACTAATGGAATGTTGACAAAGGAAATATGTTGGGTTTTTATGGTATCTTAGTATAAGCCTAAAAATTGAAACTCAAATACTTTGGCCACCTCATGAGAAGGAAGGACTCACTGGAGAAGAGCCTAATGCTAGGAGTGATTGAAGGCAAAAGAAGAAGGGGATGACAGAGAATGAGGTGGCTGGATGGAGTCACTGAAGCAGTCAGTGCAAAGTTAAATGAACTCCTGGGGATGGTAGAGGACAAGAAGGCCTGGAGGAACGTTGTCCATGGGATCGTGATGGGTCAGACACGACTTCACAACTAATAGTCCAGTATTTTTTTTTAAATTAAAGCCACAAAAATATGTTTACATTTAATGGAATGGTAGGGGAAAGGACGGGATATTTTTTAGTTGTATTGGCAACCTAAGCACTGCTTTATCAGATTTTAAACAAGCAATAAGGCAGGCATTGATACCAATAGGAAATAAAAATAAGAATGAAAAGGTTTGGAAAACATGTGTTTCCTACTGATATATGTATAAAAGTGTAATAAATAAATAAATATGTCATTCATGACCACCAATTGTTTCTATTGTCAAAGTAGTATTCTATTAATAGAGGTGAAACAAAATCACTTTGAGGGAGATAGGTGGTTCCTAAGTTTGATATGTAAATAAATAAAAACAAATAAAATGTTAATTTGAACTCCAACCATTATTACTCATTTTGTAGAATTTGTTTATTGATTTTAATTGAATTATTGTTAAAGAATTTTTATAACATTGACCGACTCCACAATTGTATTTGATATACAGTACTTGAAGGTTGTTCTAGGTGATATTATAGAAAAATGTTTGGTTATTTAAATATGATTTCAAACTTTAAAAAATTGAAATAGTATTTGTACTGTGACATCCTTAACAGATATGTTGTTGGCCGATTAAAAAGCATAAAAATAATATTACCAAGAAGTAAAAAGGCCAAGGCGTCGGCAGAAATAGGACAACTTGTTTTGTACTAGAGAAGAGAATGCCAAATATTTGAAAGCTTTCAGAAATAGCAAAATGCTAATGAAAGTTCAGTGAGGATTGGAAATTGCCTATCGACAGTCCTCCATGAGGTGTGTTAGGGAACCCTTTTTGGGGGGAGCGTTGTTCTGTCCAAACACTTTGGCTGTTTCAAACTAGGAACTGTAAGAATGGAAAGTAAGGCCTTTGAACTGGTCTTCAAGAAGGAGCTGCTGGGCTTTGGGGGGTGGGGTGGTGTTAAAATGGGTTTTAAAAAGATTAAAGCCACTGAAACAGAAAAAAAAAAAAAAGGAGCATTGGAATAATATCTAAGCATGATACTGTGACTTTTGTTATGGGGAGAGGTATTGCCTTTTTTCTTAAGTCATGTATAGTTTTGCCTGAGGGGGTGTGGGAGAAAGAGAGAGAGAGAGAGAGAGAGAGAACTATAGTAGTAAACTTTTTGCAAATATATGTAGACTAAATATATGTAGATTAAAATAAATATATTTTTGCAAGATGGGATATATATAAATAGTTACCACAGATTAATGTATCTGAGGTCAATTGGCACTATGTGCAAATAACATACTTCTATTCCACTGATTTTTTTAAATTGTGGTTTTAGAATCAATGCTTGTTTTGTTTTTAGCTGAATAGTACTTAGAAATTTTAAAAAAACTTTATAGAACATGAAACTGGCAATTATTTAGAATTAAATTTAAACATGACACAACAGATTCTGAATTATGATGGCCTTATAGCCAAACTGGAATGATATAAAGTACAAGTAGCCCTTGAATTACAACTGTTTGTTTAATGGTCATTTGAAGTTACAACAACACTTATGACTGTTTTTCACATGTACTACTGTTGTAGTATCCCCATGGTCACATGATAAAAATTCAGACGCTTGACAACTGACTCATATTTATAATGGTTCCAGTTTCCTGGAGTCATGTTTTTGCAACTTTCTGACAAGCAAAACCAATGGAGATGCCAGATACATTTAACAACCATGTTGTTAATTTAACAACTGCAGTGATTCATTTAACAACTGTGGAAAGAAAATATGCAAAATGGGGCAAAATTAACTTAACAACAAAAATTTGGGCTCAATTGTGGTCATAGGTTGTGGGGTACCTGTATTAACAGTCTAAGAACAATATCACAAATATATTTAAAATATATTCAGGGAGTGAAAATAAACATATTCCAGAGAGCTTGTATGGTTTAGAGCTAATGTGCTGCATTAGAAACCTAAGTTATAGTCCTCCCTTTGGCATGAAAATCAGCTGGCTGGCTTTAGGTAATCACTTATTTTCATCCTTTAATTAACAACTTCTGAAACAAACCAACTGAAATATCTATTAAAAATTGCAGGTGGTCCTTCTTCAGTGACTGTTTAAAGTTACAGCAGCACTGAACCAGGAAACCTATGATGGGTCCTTGTAACTATAGTTGTTGCACCATCCCACAGTCACATGATTGCCATTTGTTATGTTCACTGCTGGTTTCCTACAAGCAAAGTCAACGGGAAACCATCAGGAACTAACGAATGACAATCACATATCCAATGACCTTATGGGATAACAGCAGCAACTGGAACTGCATAAACTGCTGTCGTAAGTGGTCATGTGACATGTTTTACAACTGAGTAGCTTAGCAACAGACTTCCCAGTCCCACTGACCACTATTAAATGAAGGATATCAATTAACATCATTTATGGATAACTTTAATTCAAAAATTGTAATAGCCAGAATCCAAAAGAAGCAGTCTATAACAAATTATAGGAACACCATATACTAAGGGTGGGAAATGAACACTCTAAAGAAAGCTGAGTGTTTTATATTTTGGAATAGAGAAAATGGAAAAAAATATGGAGGTCTGATTGAATAGAGATTGAATAGAGAGGATTTGGCAGGGAAAGTTGCTGTCGAAAAATTCTACCTTCTGTTGTTGTTTCACTTGTTATTATTTATCTCCCAACTGTTAATAACAAATTAAAATTTGCCTAAGATTCTAACAGAATGGACATCTGCTTACTACAAACTGAAAAATTACACTTGCCAGGCAGTTAAATAACACTGCATTGAAAGTGAAATGAGAATATTTTTATTTAAATACACATAAACACCACATCCCCATGTATCTCATTTTGAAGGCATAAAAAAAATCAAAGCCAGAAACCATGTGATTAAAAAAGAAAAATCACACCCAGCTTCAAACCAAACATTGCTAGAGGATTCTTGACCTGAAAACTGGAATTGCTAAAAACAAAGACAAACAAACAAAAAAACTAATTAAAAAAACCTCTTTTTGTTTAAAGGAGTTATTTAAATGATATTAAGGTCAGTGGCAAGCAAATCTGTCAGGACAGAACTTATCTGCATTGGGACATTATACCAAAGAAAGTTCTCTTCTTAACAAATATGGACTTGTAATGTATTTCCAGAAGAACCAACTGCCCAAACAAAAAGATAGTACAAATGTTGCTGGTAAAGTCTTACCTTTTCTCCCTTCTGGCCTGGCAAACCAGCTATGCCTGGCAATTCTGCTTCTCCCTGTTGAGAACAAAGCTAGGATATTTATTCTAAAATCCTATGATGGGGGGTGGGGAAGTAAACAATGTCCAACAAGAAATGACCTTATAGAAGGGATGTCAAATTTGCGGATTGCAGGCCAGATGTGTCATGCGCTGGCTACGCCCATGACCAATTTAACGAAGGGGGGGAAAGTCTCAATGTGTCACATGACACCGTGACACCAAGAGTTTGATTATCTAATGCAGGAAGAACAGTCTTATACCTTTATCCTTGGAGTCAGGAATAAGTGGCTCTGCCAATGCTGCTGAATTACAGCTTGCACTAGCCTTCCTTTGTAGCTACAATTGTATGGATTGATAGAGATTGTAGTTCAGCAACATCTGGAAAACAATAGCTTTTCAAGCCTTGTTCTAGGCCAGGGCTGTCAAATTCGTGGCCTGCAGGCTGGATGCGTCACGTGCTGGCCATGCCCAGTTTAGTGAAAGGGGGAAAAGTCGTGATACGTCACATGACGCTGCCTTAGAGACTTTACATTTCTGGATACATTCATAGATCTTATCTTCCCCCGCCTTTTGTTTTCCCTCCTAAAGATATACAGGTAGTCCTCAACTCATAGCCATCCATTTAGTGACCGTTCAAAGATACAACAACACTGAAAGAAATGACTTATGACCATTTTTTTACACTTATAACTTTTGCAGCATCCCCATGGTCACGTAATCAAAATTTGGGCGCTTGGCAACTGGCATCCATTTATAACAATTGCACTATCCCAGGGTCACAGGATCACCATTTGCAATCTTCCCACTGGCTTGGGATAAGCAAAGTCAATGGGGGAAGCCTGTCCCATTTAACAACCAAATGATTCACTTAACAACTCAAGTGATGATTCATTTTACAACTGTGGCAAAAAGGTTGTGGGGTAAAATTCACTTAACAATTGCTTATCAATGAAATTTTGGACTCAGTTGTGGTCATAAGTTGAAGACTACCTGTCCTTTTTTACAAATATGTGGGATATCATCATCATCAACAACAATCATCATTATCACCATCATATTCATTATCATAATTTCTTCTGTAATTTTAAAAATTTCTATTTTTAATTTTCTGTGAAAAACAGAATAAACTAAGCTGATTGCTATCATCCTTGGTGCACACAACCATACACATGTACAAATAAACCCAACATTATGTAAGCAATTTTTCCATTTTATTTTATTTTAAAATTAAAATGGCCAGGCTAACAGATACATGTTCTAACATAAGAATACTTCAATGAGACAGAAAGAATGAAAATAAGATATATTCTAGTGCAAAATATCTCCTACAGCTTTATGTCTTCTATGTTTGTGAAAAGTATATGCAATTATCATTATTTTAATTGACAATGCTTTATGAAAGTCATCAAAATTGCCTGGCTCAAGAGCTTAAATGATACCCTTCTAGTAAGGGCAGATGCAATTTCTGTGCAATGCATCTGTTATTGATTTGCAAGTGACCGCTGTCACACTGATGTACAGACCTGTCCTTGCTCCCTGCTTCTAATGTACTTGAAATGTTTATGGGAAATGCTGGTGTCCAGTGTCCTCATATTGTTTTGTTCTTTGTTTTAATGTAGAGGTTGCAACAATTGACCTGAGCTATTCTTCCATGTTGGTCAAGATACTTAGCCACTAGCTCAAGTTACAGATGGCCCTGCTAATGTTTTGAAGAATGGGTTCATAAATTAACCTTTCTGTAACAATCGCTCATGTTGTTTGGATATTTCATCATTGTAATATAACTCAGAGAAATATTTTCCAATCAATTTGAAATGACTGTTATCATCCTTTATTATAGTAGATTTGTAAGCTGTTAACTTCCTAGTTGGTGTCATCCTTGTTAAAGGTAACTATCTATGTGTTTTTATAATAAAAAAAATGCACAGAAAATACAAACTTCAGATAACCTAGTACTATTTTAACTCAGCCATTCTCTTTGCAGTGCAACATATGCCTCTATAACAGAATAACAGAGTTGGAAGGAACCTTGGAGGTCTTCTAGCCCAATCCTCTGTTCAACCAGGAGACCCTATATCATTTTGGAATAGCTATCCAATTTCTTCTTAAATTGTTGTTGGAGCACCCACAACTTCTGAAGGCAAGCCATTCCACTAATTAATTGTATCCCCTGCCAGTAAATTTCTTCTTAGTTCTAGGTTGAATTTCACCTTGATAAATTTTCATTTGTTGCTTCATTTGTTGCATACTGTGCAACTTTCTTTAATATTCAATAGCGTATTAAAAAGAACAATAGTACAAAAGTACAAATAAAATATTAAATTGAACTATACATTTAATAGACCATATGTGAAAGAATATAATTAAAGACGATTATACCTTGTTCTGAGAGCAAAAACATTTTCCTTCAGGTTTTTTTTCCATTATTGGAAGAGCTTGTATTTTACCAATGTGACCAACTGATGGTGATGCTGCAGTAGTTTTCAGGTTTTTCTCCAAAGGATGCTGAAATTATAAAAACATATTATCTGGACTGAAGTCTAATTCATTAAGATCAAATTATACTATCTATAGCATCTTCAGAGTCTACATTTCCATGGTGGTTTTTTAAAAAAATAACCTGTGTTGATAGGTTCAGCAATCTGAATTGAAAATCTGGCTATAATAATGTAATGGAATTACAGTAAATGCTGTTATTATTTTATTTTATTATTTTAAATAAGATTTTTATTGATTAAAACTATGATACAAACAATACAAAAATACACATAAAACAACACATAACAACAAAGATACATAAAATACATAAGACTATATATAACTATCTTCCTTTGAAATTTGTGTACTTTGTTTATTTATTTTTTAATACCTTTAAACTCATTACGCAATCTTCCTTTACAACAGTTATACAGGCCTTTCTTCCCTTGTTTTTTTCTTA
>JANHGC010009217.1:29873-40345 GCA_027560395.1 Boaedon fuliginosus
TGATAAGCAGTATATAACATCTGAGTGCTATTGCTATCCATGTTTTAAGCTGCCCAGAGTCCTTCAGGAGTTGGGCAGCATAAAATGTAATAAATAAATAAATAAAATCCATAATCTATGTATAATTTGACAGGCTTCTTTCTAATCACACAATGTTTTGCTTTCTTTAAAAATCCCACCAAATAAGTCAAAGGTTTATGTTTCCCCTGAACAGTGTTCCCTGATACAAAAACAACTGTCTGAAATTTGAATAGATTTATCTTGTAAATATAATCATATTCAGTCTTTTTTTTTTAATTTAAACATTAAAAAGTCAAAATCAATGAAACCTAGCATCAAAAACCTTACAACAATATGACAGATGTTGTGGAGTGGTAATAGATTTAATTAATTTGTTATGTTCCCATGAGCCCCTGTGTAAGAGATAAACATCTGGTTTCCTCAAGTTGCACAGATCTTTGTTCTGTGTCAAAACTTAAATGAAAATTATTTCATATATTGGTATATAACCATCATAATTTTTTAGAGCAAAGGTTTTTTCTCTTTTTTTTTTCTTCCATTCAGTCATGTCCGAATCTTGGAGACTGCCTGGACAAACCCCTGTAGTTTTCTTGGTAAAGTTTTTAAGAAGTGGTTTGCCATTGCCTCCTTCCTAGGGCTGAGGGAAAATGACTAGCCAAAGGTTTTGTGCCTAAAACAGGACAGAAATCACAGTCTCCCCGTTTTTATTCTGATGCCTTAACCACTATACCAAATTGACTCTCTTCTACGACCCTGTTTCCCTGAAAATACAACCTTCCCTGGATTAATTTTTACACGTGCACCTAATATATGTGTGCCCCTAACTAATAGGTTAGTCAGTGGGTTACATCACCTGAAAATAAGACCTGGTGCCTTTTTTGGTAGAGAAGGGTCTTATTTTCAGGGAAACACGGTAGTAAGATTCATTTATATTACCAGGTTATGTAAACAGGCAGGGATAATAAAACTTGATATGAAAAAGGTAACAGTATATTTTAGGATTAGAATTGTAAATCTGCATTATGTTAATGTAGATATATCATAATTAGCAACAAACTGCTACATACTATCTCCAATTGAAAATTATGGACAGGGGCAAAGGCTTATTCTGACAGAATTCTTTCTGCAAATAGATATCCTCTCTCCACCCACCTCTGATCCTGGGCTCCCCCTATATATAAATATATAAAACAGTTTGTGATGTACATGCTGCCTCCAGTTATTTAGGAATCTATTCTTGTGTCAGTTTCTTTGCTACAGGATAGGACTATCTGGGCTGCTGCATTCTGCACTAGTTGTAGTTTCTGAATACTCTTCAAGGATAGCCTCATGTAGAGCACACTGCAATAGTCCAGATGTGAGATGACGAAAGCTCGAATGACTTGAACACAGGTACTCCTGATCCAAGAAAGTATGTGTGTATGTATGTATGCATGTATACATGCATGTATGTATATCTATGTACATATATGGTTTTGAAGAGAAAATAAAAATAACCAAAAACTAATGCAGAATAAAGTAAATAAAGAAAAAGAAAGACAAAGACAAAAGTTCTGAAAGGATAGAGACTTCTGGTTTGGTCTTCAGTAGAGCTGGATGCTGGGTCTGTGATCTCTGCAGACCTCCTCTAGGCTTCCCTGCTCAAGGAGCTTAAGCTGCCCTGAAGAGGTGGAGAAGCAACGGGAAACAGTTTGACAGGTCAGGGAGAGCTGCATCTTCCCCCGGATATCCCCATAGCCCGTAATAGATGAAGCAGCAGCAGAAATGGCCACCATGAAGCTGAAGCCACTCCGGGCTTAAGATGTGTGCTTGAGAGTGGTGGAGGATAGTGTGGAACAAATGTAGCTTGCAGTGAGTGAGAAACTTGCTTTTATATTGAAATGACCCCAGGAAGCAAACAAGCCTAAAAGTGACTCCAGAACTTTGATAGCGGTAGTTTTGATTTGAAAGACCAAATTATTGGACTAGAAAGAGAGACTCTGTTTCCAATTGTTACAAGGGTGGAACGCCTCCCATGCAAGTAGGAAAAGACTGAGAGATTGAATTTGAGACATTTTGTAACCAACTTGAAAATGGAGGCGAGATTGGAGGAAGCATTTGATACATTGCATTTTGCGCTGAGGAGACTGATGGAATTGGAATTGGAGATAATATGGGAGGACACAGAAAATAATATTGAAAATGAAAATGGCAAGCGTAAACCAGAGGATGAGAAGGAGGGGACATTAGAGACGAAGAGTCAAATTGAACTAGCCCAGCAAATCATAGATTTAGCACAGTAGTCAAAGG
Source organism: Boaedon fuliginosus (assembly GCA_027560395.1). Taxonomy (NCBI): domain Eukaryota; kingdom Metazoa; phylum Chordata; class Lepidosauria; order Squamata; family Lamprophiidae; genus Boaedon; species Boaedon fuliginosus. Next base: position 32,184 of record JANHGC010009217.1, read on the forward strand.
GTGAACAAAAAAGAAGAAAAAACTTTTTAAGGCTGAAAAAATTGGACAAGATGGAAAAGACAAAAAATGGAATCTCAAACAAAATAAAGAAAGGTTGGGGTCTGAATGATGTGAGAAAGCTGACGATGCAGAGGAAAATACAAACTGGGCAAGTGCAAAAGAAAAGAAGCCTGGAGAAGCAGATGGATGGTGGTCAAACAAGGGGGGAAATGGACTCAAACAACAGAATGAAACAACAAAATGGGGATAGAAAACAAAACAGAAAGCATGGCACAAAATTAAAAGATTGTTATTGATTGCCTCGAAAAGGGAAAGGGTGATGGCTAAAGGGTGTTAAAGTAGAGCTAAGCTAGAGGGCATTTCACCACTGAGCAGGTCATATGCAGTAACTGCAATCCATTCACATCTGGAAGACCACAGATTACCTAAGTCATTTTGGTTATTAAAGTTTTCATTTGCTTAGCTTACAGAGTCCCTGCTCTCTCCCAAATTCTGAGGACTTTACACACCCTGACCTTGCTCTGCTGTAGCGCTTTAGTGTAGCTGCTTGTTGTTACATGTCTTCTAATGGAATACCTTTGCTTGACCCCTTCCTGCATCTTTAGCATCTGAAGTAGATAGAAATCCCACTGCCTGTGAACAAATGCTGATAAAATAAACCGGAAAGCCACCTCTTAGATCTACAGTGTGAAATGCATTACTAGGGAAATCAGTCATTGTCCTTTTGAACTAAATCAATCTCCCAGGCAATAAATGGTATTGTTTAAAAAATAATAAAAGGGAAAAAGGAAATGGAAAACATCCTTTTGATGATTTAAATAGCCATACATAAGACATAAAAACATAGGCAATATCCAGGAAGGATCTTCCATAGAAAAAGCATAAAGGACATTCTAAGATTCCCAGCAGACACAAGATGAAAAATCTATTATGCCTCATTTGTTCAAACCATTTATGTAGCTGCCCATCTTCTAACCAACTCTGCACATCTCCCAATTAAAAAGGGTGTTAGGAACACAAAAGGCAGTTTTGATGCAAAGAGGATCCAGTCTGCAGAAAATACACTCAGTTTGTATACAGAATATGAATATCACGAATGGTAAAACATTTAACTAGCAGAATAACTATAGAATAGCTGACCCTTGGATCAAATGTTATCTCTGTCCAATACCTGGAAAATCTGCTTCTTACAAATTCCAGCTTTCAGCTCACTTTTGAACTTGATATATAAAAGTCATTTGTTTTCTAGCCTGTTATCCTACAACTTGGCTAGATTTTTAAAAAGGAAGAAAGCTTGTCTTTATAGAAAGAGGGGGGGTATAAGGGAGTCTGTTGCATACAGTAACTATATAACTATATCTGTTTATTCATTAGCCTATAGGCCATATCAATGTACAGGTTCAAACACATATTACCAATAAAATTCCAAACAAACAGTTTAAAATAAGAGTAGGGTAAAATACAATAGTTACAATAATTTAATACCTAAATATTGAAAATAGAATAAAATGACAAAAATTATATTTCTGTATCACCCCTGCAATCTACCCTAATCAGGCCCACATATGTCAATCTCAGTTGGACCAATTTAGTCAGAAATTATACTGTATTAAATGTCATTTTCAGATTCTGGCCACATACAAGGTATATTGTTTTAATATGGGCCTCCCATTGGGCCATACATTTAATATGTGGATCAAGGTACTTATCTCTCATCCCTTATACAGCAATCGAATGATATATGAGTCAGATCTTCTACCTCTTCAGCTCCACAGATACATGTACGTTCATTGTATGGGATAGAATGGAATCTGCCAAATCTAACCAAGCTCAGGTAAATGTCTCCCTGAGCTATTTTGGCAATTATGATTTTAAATAGTTGTCCATTTGGAAGGTGCATTTATATTTGCTCAGCCATTTCAAGCTACCAGCCTTACTAAGTGTGGATATGTCATTTTGAGCTTCTATATCCATGATTTTTGGGCAACTCTTTTTTTTTTTTTGTTCTCCTGTTTCACGGGGAGGCAGGGAGACCACAAACCTTTATATAATTTGTCAATGTAATGCAGTAATGCAGAGGGTTTGTGCTTGTAGCAGACATAGCTTAGGGACCATATCCACCTCCATTTCATTAATTTTGAGCCAGTAGTTGTAAACTCTGGTTTTAGGCAGTGTGTGAATCGTGTAGATTGCCAGTTCTGCTCTGATTGCTGCAGCAGTGGTCTTAGAGTCCACACCCAAGATACATCTTAGGTGTTTGTGTTTATGTGTTTATTAGATTTATACCCACCTCTCTTCCCCAATCAAGGGGACCGCGAGGCGACTTACAACATGATTTAAATACAATAAATACAATTAAAATATAATAAAATACAATAAAACAACATAAACATCAAAAGCAATAAAAGCAATAAAAGCAATCTCAGAGTTAAAACTATTAAAACACAGTCATACAGCCATGCATGCCAACATTCTTACAGGGGAGTTATTCAATTCCACGCCCGCTGGCAAGGCAAGGTCTTCAAAGCTCGTCGGAAGGCCAACAGACTTGGAATGGTTTGAATCTCGACAGAGAGCTGGTTCCAGAAGGCCAGTGCTGCCACAGAGAAGGCCTTCAATCATGGGCCTGCCAACCAGCATTGCGTAGCTGACAGGACCCGTGGGAGGCCAATTCTGTGGGATCTCACTGGGCACTGGGAAGCATGTGGTGGCAAAAGGTGGTCTCGAAGGTACCCTGCTCCTAAGCCATGAGGGCTTTAAAAGTTGTCACTAACACCTTGAATTGTACCCAGAAGACTATTGGGAGCCAGTGCAGCTTGCGGAGGAGAAGTGTTACGCGGGTGCCCTGAGGCACATCATTAATCACTCGTGCGGCCGCATTCTGGACCAATTGGAGCTTCCGAGTGTTCTTCAAGGGTAGCCCAATATATAGCACAGTAATCCAATCGAGAAGTGACAAGGGCATGAGTGACTGTAAGGATAGCATCCTGGTCCAGGAAGGGGCGTAGCTGGTGCAACAGGTGAACCTGTGCATAAGTTCCCCTGGCCACAGCCATTAAATGATGTTCCAATTGCAGCTATAGATCCAGGAGAACTCCCAAGTTGCACACCCATTCTGAGGGGGGTAACTTCCCCCCCCCAACATAAATGGTGGACAATCAACTGGACCACATGGAGGCAACATCCAAAGCCACTCAGTCTTGTCAGGGTTAAGTCTGAGCTTATTGGTCCCCATCCAGATCCTCACAGTCTCCAGGGACCAAGACATCACCTCGACAACATTACTAGCTTGGCCTGGGGCAGAAATGTATAGTTGGGTATCATCAGTATACAGTATACTGATGATACCTTACCTGTGCCATTGAATGATCCCGTCCAGCGGTTTCATGTAGATATTACATAGGAGGGCCAAGAGAACCGAATTCTGAGGCACCCCACAAGGCAGGGGCCTTGGGTCAGATCTCTGCCCTCCTACTAACACCAACTGGTGCAGCCCGAGAGATAGGAAGTGAACCACCATAAAATGGTGCCACCCACTCCCAATCCCTCAAGTGGCTCCAGAAGGATACCATGGTTAATGGTATCGAAAGCTGCTGAGAGATCAGTGCTGTAACTGTGCCTGAAACCAGACTGCAGAGGATCCAGATAATCAGTTTCCTTCAAGGTATGCAGGAGTTGAAGGGCCACCACCTTCTCAACAACCTTCCCCAAAAAGGGAAGGTTGGAGACTGGATGAAAGTTCTTTAACTCAGTTAGGTCCAGGGAAGGCTTCTTGAGGAGGGGCCTCACCACCACTTCCTTCTAGGCAGGTGGGAAGCACCCCTCACTCAAAGAACCATTGATTACCGCCTGGAACCAACTGCGTGTCACTTTTCGGCCAGTCGAGACTAGCCAGGAAGGACATGGGTCCAATAAACAGGTAGTGGTGCTCATCCTTGCTACAGCCTTGTCCACATCATCAGGAGCCACAGGAACAAACTCTTCCCACTTGATGGGACTAAGTCTTGCCCCAGTCACCTCTGTAGATCCTGTCCAGCTCCATCTGAATCTGAGCAATTTTGTCTGACAAAAACTGAACAAACTCCTCAGCTCTACCCTGCAAAACCTCCTGACTCTCCTCTGGTTTAAGGAGGGAGGGAGTCATCCTAAACAGGGCAGCTGGGTGACAGTCCATGGATGCAATAAGTGCGGAAAGGTAAAGACACTTTGCCGCTCTTATTGCCACTAAATAAGTCCTAATAAAGGCTCTTAATAGTTTTCAGTCAGATTCAGACTTAATAGACCTCCAGCAGCACTCTAGATGTCTCTTCTGGTGCTTCATCCCCCGAAGCTCTTCAGTAAAGCAAGGAGCCCTCTGAATTCTGTGCACAGTGAGAGGTCTCCAAGGCACAACCTGGTCTAAAGCCTCAGCTGCTGCACTATTCCAGGCTGCAACCAGGGCCCCAGCCAAGCTGTGGGCAAGGGAACCAAACTCCCTTTGAAACCCTATTGGGTCCATTAGACACCTGGGCAGAATCACCTAGTCAGTTCCGCCTCCCTGCAGCGAGGAGTGGTCATCAGGAAATCCAATCTTAAAAGGCAGTGATCTGACCATGACAAGGGTTGGATGACTAAATCCCCCAATTCCAGATCACAGCACCATTGAATAGATTAGAATAAATCTTTATAGTCATTGTCCCCTTGCAGGAACAACTAAATTTCATTGCTCCGAAAAGAATACTAAGTCGAGTGTGTGTCCTCCTCTATGAGTCGGGCCCTGAACTACCTGGATCAGGTCCACAGTTGCTATGGATGCCATGAACTCCTGGGCCACATCAGAGGCCTCGCCAAGGTGCTAAGATTATGCTTGCTCTAAAGCTGCAATGGGGTGTATGTTGCATACAGTTGTTGCTCAAACACTTGATCTCTTGCTTGAGACTGAGAGAAGACTATATATCCCCTATATGGGAAATCTTGTGAATTCTCTGGGTGGCATTAAAATACTTAAGGACTACACTGACTTTCTTTAGGTTTTAGTGTCTATATTCCTTCTCTTTTATTGCTTTTTTCAGTAAATAATGAAAACTTATTCAAGTCTCCCTATCAATATTTTATGTGCTCAGCACAGTCCAAATATAAATTAGCTAAATCAAATATACTTTGGTGTAAGTGGGATTTTTATTGAGAAAGTGGGCAGAGATAGCATGAAATAGTCAAATGAAAAAGTGTTGAGGACAGAAGACATAAGAAATATTGCATAACACTGCAATGGGCAATACTTCAATTTGTTGCATCAGCTATGTCTTCCTCCACCATCTATTCCATTCCATTCCAATCCATTATATTATTTCTGTTTTCCTCTCTCCACTTGGTTTTGATACTAATTCTCCAGCAATCAAGAGGTCTTGTAAAGCCTCCCAATAAGAGGGTGGAGGAGAAAATATCACTACTCCAGCAAACTCTGTTCTTGATTAGTCTTGGGTTTAGTTTTATAACTAAAGATTTAGAGGGTTTCATATCTGCTAAAAGTCTCCCAAGCAAAACAAATAGTGCTGTGATGTTTCAATACAATGAAAGAAGGACAAGCAAGCAAGAATGTTAATGTATTTTTTTGGCCCTTCAGCTTTCCCTGGTCTCTGAGTTTTTCAGTTTCAGTACTCAGAATAGCTGGGAGGCAAAACGTATTTCCCCACATTAATTGATTTTTTTGTTATCTATCTCTGTGGTAATGAATGCAAATTATTTTAGGCTGGCTTGCACTTGCATTAATTTAACATAATATCAATTATTTATGAACAAAAAAACCTTGTTCCATTCTTCACCCACATCCCAGGGCAAAGAAGAAAACCATGATTCTATTGGACACACTATTAGGCAAAATGTTCACCACTCTGTTAGCACTTACTTTTCTTCTTTAAAAAGGCATCCTTTAAAGATGTGTATAAATAGAAGTAATACATTAAAACAGAGAAATTATATTGGATTAATTTAATTTTAGAAAACTTCTGTTCTGGAACTGAATGCATCAAAGAATAGAAACAGTGTGTTTTTCATTAAAAAAAAGTTTTATTAAGTGTTATTAGGTTGGTGTCAACTCTTAGCCACCATGAAGGTAGATTTTCTCCTTGTCTATCTATCCCTAACTTGGTTCTTCAGCTCTTCCAACAGTGTAACAATCACTGTTGTGAGTCTATCTATCTTGCTGTTGACCATCCCTTTCCTTTCCCAATATTAAAACTTCTCCCGAGAGCTGGGACTTTGCATAATGTGTCTGAAGCAGGATATTTTGAGCCTGGTCATTTGTGCTTCCAGTGAGACCTCTGGATCATTTGGTTAATTATCCATTTGTCAAATGTCTATGGAGATTCTCAGTCATCCAGATCATAGTTGTCCCAAAGGTGCTTTTTCAAGAGGCAACTGGTTTTTCTCTGATGGCGTTTTGCTTCTCATCCAAGAAGATTTTTCAGCATTCAGAGGAAAGAAGCTTCTTGGATGAGAAGCAAAACAATCAAGAAGCTGTGAGGTAGAGGCAGATATTTCTCCCTCTGGGCACAATGAGAATATATCAGCTAAACTAAGCTCCACATTGGCAACAGGAAGGGCATCCGGTCATTAAACACTCTGCTAGTTCCATTCAGTTGCCCAGACTCCAAGGGATTATGGGATCATTAAAAGATGCCCATCACAGCATCTAAGCATCTTTTTCAAGGCCTTTGTGGCTGCTCCACCGGGTTCCAGTCTGTGGTGTATTTCTTGACAGTTTGTTCCTTTATTGTTGATGGTTGATCTTAAAAGGCAGAAGCTATTTACAACTTCAGTTTCTTTATTGTCAATTCTAAGGCTAGTTGCTGTCCCTGTTGTTATTTGTTCTTCTTTATATTTAATTTAGTTCAATTTTTGCACTGGGTTCCTTGATTTTTATTACTAGAGCTTGCAGATCCTTTGCATTTTCAGCATTCATCTGAATAATGTCAGCTTAGTGTAAGTTGTTGATGTTTCTTCCTCCAATTTTAAAACCGTACTCATTTTCATGAAACCCACTTTCCTCTAATATATGAGGGGAGAGCTTTGTCTCAGTCCTTTGTCAACTAGGAGCTCAGACTGTTCTGTCTGTAAGGGCCTATCTTACCTTTTTCATTGAGACAATGTGATGCATTGGGATTCCCATTTTTCTAAGCACATTCGACAGGATGATATGACTGACACAATCAAAAGATTTTTGTAAAATCCATGAAACACTGAAATACTGACTCCTGTTTAGTATTTTTTTTGCACTCTCAATTATCCAAAGTGCATCACTAATGATGTCTCATGTTCTTCAGCTTTTTCTAAGCCCAGCACAAACATCTAGCAACTTTCAAATAGTACTGTGAGATCTTAAAATTTTTGATGATCTTAAGTATTGTTTTGCTAGAATGTGATAATTTACATTAAAAGTTATGTAAGTTTTTATTTTTATTTTGTTATTTATTACAAACTTCTAAATGTTGCCTTATTGAAGATTCCAGGAAAATAACAGTACTTTTCTGAAAAAGAAAACACACACATTAAAACAACAACTATGAACAACATCATTTCAATTATATTACAGTGAACCATTGCCAAGAGCACTCTTGAATTATGTTCTACCTTTGTTCTGAAGGCTTTAATGAAGCACATCATCTTATTGGTCTTTAAGAATGTAAACAGAGTATTGTAGGGACATGGTGAACCTATTCAAGAGTTACTATCAAGAAAACTGACTTTAAGTCCATGCTTTTTAACCTTCGTGGTCAGACAAAGCCACAGAATACCATCTGTGGATGCTAATGCACACTGATTGCATAGGTAGATTCTACTTGGAGCAGACAGTCCTGAAGATAACAAGCATACTAACCTTTATAGATAATTACCACCTATAAGCCAACTAGCAATGCTGCTTTTACAGTATGGGTGCTCTTCTTGTGCATTGCCTCTTCCTCATTAACAAGTGGTTAATGTCAGTTTCAGTTCCAGAGCTGTGCAGTTCAATTCTGCAGTTGTGCAGAATTGTCTTCAAAAGCCATAGAGAGAAATATGCAGTAGTCCAAATATGAGATAAAAGCATGTTATTGCCAGAAATCAGAAAGGTGACTAAATTGAAATCTAGTCTAGTCTAGGCTGAACCAGTGGTATCACCCTTGCAGCCCTGGAACTGGAGAGCT
>JANHGC010009219.1:0-15132 GCA_027560395.1 Boaedon fuliginosus
AATGGTCTTAGGCGACCCCTGTGAAAGGATTGTTCGACCCCCAAAGGGGTCCCGACCCCCAGGTTGAGAACCACTGTCCTACATACTATCCAGGCCAGTTCCTTGGAATTAACAGATCAGAAGAAAGCCCAGGTAATATGGCAGCAGAATGTTCCACAACAAGACTCCACCACAAAGAGCTCCCTGGGATCGGCCGGCAAAGATAGGCTGCTGAAGGACTATTCCATCAAGGGACCAAGATAGCACCCCATGCTGGCAGTATATTAGACCCTCAAGTAATTTGCCCACATAATCTGTAAGAACATCCTCAAGCACTTGCTTGAAAATACAAATCCAAATGCATATGGGGCAAATCATCCAAAAGGGTCCAGCTCTCTAGAGGAAGTCGGGAATAATCAATTACATCTGGATCAGGAATGGCCATGACTAAGGAAGATGGTAATACTCTCCATCTCCCTATCACATAGCAACTATTTGAAAATGAAAATAAGGTTTAAGATCTCACTGCTCACATGCATCAAAGCTGAGATAACCTTTGATAGGCTCATGGCTTTCATGAAAGTCATGAACTCCTGGCCTGTACTGTGCATGGTTCTGTTTAACTGGAGATTGAAGTCCCCAATACCAACAGATAGAGGTCACTGACCAGGCCCAGGTTCTCAGCAAGGGTTAATAACAAGCACTACAGCAGGGAGCATATCAAAAGACCTAACTGAACACACATGCACTCACACCCAGCTACCTTTGGAACAGCAACCTTGGCCACAGATAAGATCAACACATCCCTTCTCTTCAGCCCTGGCATCAAGGTTGGTACAGGACCTGAAGCTGAGCAGAACAGATTTCTTTAAGGGCAACATCAGTGCCCATCTTCAGCCAGATCTCAATAATACACATTAGATCTGCCTATTTTTCCACCACCAAATCATGGGTGGTTTTATAACAAACCTGGCATTAACCAGCACCAACTGAGTCCTAGTAGCTTAAGTGGAAACAACAGATTTAGAAGAAATTGGCAACCTTTCTTCTCTGGAACAGCCTACTCAGTGCCTCATGCTATATCTCTTAGCTCAATAACACAGATATTGCAGCCAAGTTCTCCACAAAACCCATTTCTGATTGCAAGCACAGTCAGTTTCCAACCCCCTGCTTTCCTACCACCTCTTCAATCTTTTAGTCAGTATTTAAGGAAGCTTTCCTATAGCTGTTGTATGCTTGGATGCCCTACATCTTTAGGGCTTCAACTTCCTGTTGAATTTAGATGACTGGCTTCATTATCTCTTTAAAAGGTTATAAACACATTTTTAAACCCATTTTCATAGGTTGTAATATTTTTAGTTCCAACTTTGGTGTTATGCTTTTGTTTTAAATTTACAAGCAATCTAATATCAAATTGTTATAAAATCATTACAATATTGATAATTTTATTTAAAGACTGTTGCAGATACTTCCTCAATATATTAACATGCATTTTATTAGTAAGCTTTACACAAAATACTATGCAATCCATACCACAATAAGCAGTACATTCAGAGACCTGGAGGCTAAAACTTACATGCCATTAAACATTTTGCTTAAGAATTAAAAGAGGGCTTGTATTTCCTACATCTGAGTTCCACACTATATATCTGTGGGAAAATTCTCAAGTACTCTATTATTAAAAAAAAGGAAAAAATAAACATACTTAATCTAACCACACAGCTTTTATCTGTACGATTAACTCCTACTCCCGCTAAGGAATGAGCAAAATGTGGAATTTTGAAAACTGGAGTCAGAGATTAAAATAAAATAATAATAAATAATTTTGCCACAAGATAAAAGTTATGAAAAATACAGATAGGTTAGAAAAAGAGTCAAACGTATGGTAGTTATTAAGTGTATCACAATTTCTTCCTTCAATTGTATCCATGCAATCAATTCACTGCATGAATGCCACCTGATTATCACTGTAATAATTTGTATTCCCAACTATTTCTGCTGTTAAAGGGAGTGGGGGCGGGGAAATAAGGACAGAACTTTAAGTAATAAAATAAACTGTGCTAGATATTATGAATTCTCAGATACTCGTGGCACACCTCTTCATTTATTACATTCATAAGCCCATCAAGAACAGATTGGTATAGTGCCATGGTGGCGAACCTATGGCACGTGTGCCCAAGGTGGCACATAGAGGCCTCCCTGCAGGCATTCAAGCTGTTGCCCCACGGCACATGTGCATACGTCTCCCGCAAGTTGGCCTCGAAAAAGGCCCTACCTGTCTCGGCGCTATACTTACCTTTTCTTCCAGCTTCCAAAGCACAGCTGATGGGCGCAGCAGCACCAATCAGCTGTTTTTTGGAAGAGGGAAGATTGCACAGGGGGGAAGCTTGTACGCATGCATGGGGAGCATGTGCACATGCGTGGGGGTTGTGCAGACCTGAGTGCAGTGGTCATGTATGCATGCGCAGGGTGGTGGGCACACAAACAAGAAAAAGTTCGCCACCACTGGTTTAGTGTTTAAGATGTCAGGCTAGAAATCAGGAGACCATGAGTTTTAGTTCAACTTTGGCATGAAGCTACCTGAATGTCCTTGGGCCACTCACTATGAGCCCTAGGATGAAGGCAATAGCAAACCAATTTTGATAACAAGAAAATTGCAGGGACTAGTGTAGGCAGTCACCAGGAGTCACCACTACAGTATATGCCTGTATAGACGCATGCAGATACTGCAAACTACTGCTTTTTAACTGCTGCTTTTAGCATCTTAAAAACTTTCTGATGAAGTTTCCACTACACATACTTTTTATTACAGAAAACATGATTCTATCTACCATATTTGTCAGCTGTCATCTTCCAAAGCCTTAAAATAGGAAAGATAATAATTATGCATACGTACATAAAATGTGACACAAAATGTTAAAATCTCAACTACCAAGTTACTTCCAAAGCAGGTTTTTGATGTACATTTTCATGGCCGATATCAAAATTTGGTCTTGACAACAGATTATTTGACATTTCACCAGAAATGAGGCATCTTAACAGGCAAGGTGGGTCTAAAAACCACAGGCAACTGAGAAGATTGGCTGGCTTTCTGTCTCTATAGCCAGGTATCCTGGGGATTGATTGGTTTGATCTATGGCTGGACCAATACTGATACTGATAGGACACTTTATTCTAAAGTCTTGTAAATTCCTCATCAGTTCCTCTAGCCTGTTCTATGGAACAGGATATGCAAGATCTTCATATCAGCATTTTCCTTATAGGATTTTTAGATTAGATATCAGAAGGAGAGATGAGGTGGCTCCAATGAGCAATAACAAAGAAGAGCTACACAACCCTGTTAACCACACCTCAGCTGAGACAGAATAAAATTAATTTAGCTCTTTAACACCATTGGGATTGTGAGAACATGAAGAAGTAGAAATGCTTTTAAGCTAGTGCAGAAAAAATACGTACTTTCTAAGTACTTAGAAAATCCCCTGAAATCCTGCTGTGCTGCTCATTGTGGTATTCCAAGGAGGAATAAATGAAGAATACTAGGAGTGTATATCAAGAATATATTAACAACAATATAAAATACCAGCAGGTTCACCAAAAACCTGAAAGACATCTCAGTTGTCCAGGTAAATCAAGCAGGCACCTGTTAGGTAGCAGCAATACCTGAAAATACTAGTACAGATGATCACTGTAATGGCATCAGCAAAGGTATAATTTCATACAGCGTAGGAAAAAGCAGTGCTAAGGCCATATTTACCAAGAAAACCATATGAATACACACTATAAACAATTGTCAATATAGCTCTGGATAAGTGCCTTTCAGGTCAAATGGCACAACATGCTACTGAGGAAGAGCTGGGAATTTTTCAGAATAGTAATGGTGTTTATAATGTAGCTAAGTGAAAACGTTCAGGATGTCTACTTGCTGATGTTGCCATGCAGGAAAAGAACATCCAAAGCTGCAAAAATAGTCAAAGCATAGAGCGCAACAAGCCTGAAGAGGGGAAAGGTCAACACAGAAAAGTTGATATGAACCGAGTATACCCTGACATTTTAGGCATCAATCAATTGAAATGGACTGAAATTGGACATTTTCATCAGAAGATCATACAGGTAATCCTTGACGGATGACAACTGAGCCCAAAATTTCTGTTGTCAAGCAAGACAATTAAGTGAGTTTTGCCCCATTTTACAACCTTAAATGAATCACTGCAGGTGTTAAGTTAGTAACAGGGTTGTTAAGTGAACCTGGCTTCCCCATTTGACTTTACTTCTCAGAAGGTTGCAAAAGGTGACCACGTGACTCCAGGACACTGCAACCATCATAAATACATGCCAGTTGCCAAGGCTCCACATTTTGATCATCATAAATGTGAAAAACAGTCATATGTCACTGTTGTAATTTCAAACAACTACTAAACAAATGATTTTAAGTTGAGGACTAGCTATATTATTTACATCCCTGGATATGAAAAACAAATAAGAAATGGTGTTGATTTCATAGTCAGAAAGGAGATAGCAAGAGCAATATTTGGGTACAATGCAATCAATGACTTAATAGCATCAATTAGATTTTGTAACATCCCTTTGATCTCATGATTATGAGACAGTCCTTTGATCTCATGATTATTCAAGTTTATGCTCTAATCCTTGATGTGGAAGAGGAGTATACTGATGAGTTTCATGGTCAAATTCTATCTGAAATCAATAAAACATGCAAGAAAAATATGCTGCTTGTAGTTGAAGATTGGAATATCGAAGTTGAAAATACTATGGAAGAAAATGTAATTGGACCGTATGGCATAGGAAATTGAAATCAAGCAAAAGAATGTCATTCTACTAATCGAGTGATTTGTTTCATTGCTAACACAGTTCTCCAACAACTAAAAACAATGCTTATATACTGTACATGGACATCACCAGATGGACTACACTACACAAAAATCGAACTATGTTATTTTTTCAAGGATATGGAAAGCCACTGTTGAAACAACTCAGATATGACCAGAGTATGCAAACTATCATACAATATATTTAATTTCAAATGCTGGCATATCATAGTCCTGATACAAAACCTTTAGACAGGTCAGGAAGCCACCTAGATGGAACATGGTGAAACAAATAGGCTCCAGGTCATCAAAACTAAAGTTGTATGTTCTGTCATTATTTTTAACTTATATGCTCAATATATATATGTAGTGAGAGGAACTAGATTGGAAGAAGATGAGTGTGGTTTTAAAACTGGAGGAAGAAACATCAAGGACCTGCTCTAAGTAATGGGAAATTACGCTGATAGCTGGAAATGTAAATGAACTGCAAACTCTAGACACGAAAAATAATTTAGGATTAAATATTTAAAAAATGAACTAATGACGACAGGTACAACAACTAACAAGATGAAGATACTGAAGTGATCGCTTCTGCTTTTTTGAATTGATTATCACCAATAAGTGAACTGGCGGTTTTAAAAATTACCACAGACTAGCAATAGAATAGCAATGAAAGCTTTGGAAACAATATTCTGATGCAATGATTTTCCTATACCTATAAAGATTAAAATAATACAAACTGGTTTCCCCTGTTGTAGTCCATGAAAGCAAAAGTTGGACTTTGAGGAAACAGAGCTAACACCAATTCAATGGCACATAATCAAAAAAGGTTAGCAAGCACTGCTCTCACGTGCTTTTGCCTTCTACAGTTCATACACAGAATACTTAGTAAGAGTTTTGCTATTATTGGATTCTATGGATTTAAAAATAATGTAATAGTTTTTTTTCCTCCCACCCTTTAGCAACTTGAAATCTTTATGATGCAAAGCATAATCCATTTAAATTTGCATCTTTTCCTTCAGTCGTAAGACCCTGGGCCTTTCCTCACTTTTACCTAACCACAGCATAAACATGTCCTGGCAACATTTTTTTTCTGCCATTGGCACCGCTTTTATCTCATCCCCACCCCATAAATAAGACAGGCTTAAGTCATACTTAGCTGTATTAATTTAAAGTAGCATTTTCACTCTTAAACTCACATAATCTCAATGGCAACTGCAATTTACCAGTATGTAAAATCTGTTACGCTTCTCACATTTTATCAGAGGCAAAGCTAGGTACAACTAGAGGATGGCAGCAAAAATATACTGATGTGTTTCCAACTGATACAAACATGCTTCCTCCCCTCCAATCCCTGGTAAGTCTCATCTGCCACTGTTCTACTTAGAGCTTCCTAAAGTGATAGCTACTGCAGCCCTAGGCCTAATATCATTGCCTATTTACTGGTCTACATTATTCAACTGGCATTACTATAGCAGTTTTTAATTTTATTGTTTTCTGGTTTAGCGTAAGGCTGGGGGAAAAACATAACAAGCCATTATAGAGCTAAGCCCTATAGACTCCTGAACAAAAAAATCATTTGGTAAAACAAACAGTGGGTTATTTATCCTGATCAGCTATAGAAACTAGAAATTTGCAAAAATCTTAATTTCCCTCACAATCAGTTTCAATAAAATCTTTTTTCTGGTTGACCAGTGTCTTTAAGAATTCATTAATTGTATAACTGAGGCTTCAAAGATGGTATTTTTTCTAGTCTTTGTAAGCCAATGGGATCTCCATGGTGTAAACCTGTTATTTAGCAAAGAAAGAAAATCACTTGTGAAATTTATCTGATACAAAATAACACATGAAAAACTAGTTGCTCCACTGGAGGGAAGAAACACAAAGACTACACAAAGATTAAGTTATTTGAAAATACATTGCAATAGCCAACCTGACACATATCAGAAGTCTCTAAGTAGGACATAAATATACCCCTTTCTTACCCCCAGCTGCTCTTTCTCCAGCAGTGAGCATTGAGAAGCACACTGCCTGTTACTGGAAATAATGTATAACTATAATGACTACAAGTCATAAACATCTTTAGAATAATTTTACCACAATATCTGTAAAGAGATTGAAGAAGGAAACAGACATGAAAAAACAAGAAGAGTCTTTCAAAAGATCTCTGAACTCAAAAAGAGGTTTAATCACAAATTGGTATGTTAAAGGACACCAATGGACAGACAGAAAACTATTCAAAGCAGATCAAATTGTGAAGAATGGATCCACTAAAACACAATACAATAGAAACTGGAAGAGGTATTCTAGTACCACAAAAATATTTTGTCGTATTTTGATAAAGTACCAGAATGTGCAAATTATCATAAAATATCCCTTAATTTCACATGCTAGCACAATAACGTTTAGGATCATCAAACATAGGTTAGAGTCCTACATGGAAAAAGAGATGACCCAGGAAGCTGGCTTTAGAAATGGCTTTAGAAACAGGAATCCCACAACATCTCATCCTCATGAGCAACTTATTACAGGTGAGGAAACCACAATATGGACAGAACATGGTAAAACAGGCTGACAGCAAAAGACTGTGACAAGGCTGTATTGTCTCCATTATTATAATTGTTGGCCACAGAGTCGCCTGATGTTTAGACTGGATTTGGCATTTTATCTAACTATCAAGCCCTTCCCAAAGTCCTGGGATAGGGAAATGTTGTTTAATGATGTTAAAAAGTATCCTTGCAGGGTGTAAGCTATCCCAAGCAAAATTGCCTTTCGCAATTGACTCGTGTGTGACCGTGTGTGTGACCTTGTCAATGTGCTGATGGTGTACATGCAGTGCTTCAGGTGTTTCGAGAATGCATCCAAGGTCCCTATTATTATTGGTACTATCTTTGCTTTCATATTACTTATATTTGCAGATCTTTGTATTTTATGATTTTTACCAGTTTTTTCTCTTCTATTATGCCGTCTCCAGGTGCTATTACTATATTTTTATTCTGCCTTTTCAACTTACCATGCTGAATATATATTAAGGGAAGCTAGATTGGAGGAAAATAAGTGTGGTTTTATAATTGGAGAAGAAACTTCAATAATCTGTCCTATTGCATCACCCTGATAGCTGAAAATACGAAAGATCTGTAAGCCTTAGTAATAAAACTCAATGAGCACAGTGAACAAATGAGACTAGAATTAAAAGAACAAACTAATGAAAATTGAGAAATCAACTAATTTAAGAATGGGCAATGAAGATATTGAGTGGTAGATAACTTCTGCCACTTAGGATCAACCATTAACAATAAAGGAACAAGCAGTCAAAGAATACATTGCAGACTAGCACTTGGTAAAGCACCCATCTAGGTCTTGGAAAAGATATCCAAATGCCATCATGATGTCTCCGCTTACAAAGATCAGAATCAGGCAAGCCATGGGGCATCACCAAATCAACTCAGAATTCTCAGCCAGACACAAACGACAGGCTCGCTCGAATAATCATATTTTGAACATATTATACAAAGACCTAGCTCCCTAAAGAAAGCTCTAATGCTAGGAAAGGTGGAAGGAGAGAGAAGAGGATGACCAACAACAATGTGGATGGACTCAGTTTCAATGGCGATGAAGGCACCATTGGAAGATCTGAAAGATCAGGTTGGAGACCAGGCCTTAATGCTATAGAAATATCATAGAAGGACCTGAAGTAAGCCGTTCATGGGAGGAAGCCTACTAATATCCCTGAGCTGGTAGCCAATACTTTGAATTGGGCAGCTAGTAGTAACCAATACAGCAACTTTAATATTCCTGCCATTCTTCAGTAGCTGGTTGCCCCACCGGCAGTTTGGCCACTGGTTTCTGTGCCAACTGCAACTTACATGTTATTTCCAAAGACAGGCCTACATAGAATACATAGTACCCCAAACATGTTCTGATCCAGATGTGAGTTTGTAAAAAGTGCTGTTATCATCTATAAACCTTTTCTATGCTATATCAAGCACCTGACAAGATATACCGACCTTTTAAGAGAACATGTCTCATCCCAAGCAAAATGTTCATGAGATATGGATAAGGTGCCAGGCATTCTCTATCCTAGACCCTATGCCCTACAACACATTCTCCAGAGGTACATTTTCTCCCTGTATTTTGGAAGAAGAACTGCAATGGTGATTAAAATTTTGTGAACCTTTTTCAATTTTCAACATTTCTGCATGAATATAACCTAAAATGTGACCTGTTCTCCACAATTCAACAAGAGTCAAAAATATACTTGTTCATTTATTTGAGGAAAATTATTCAACAGCACTTAGACTTATATACCGCTTCACATTGCTTTACAGCCCTTTCTAAGCAGTTTACAGAGTGAGTTGATTGCCCCTAACAATCTGAGTCCTCATTTTACTGACCTCAGAAGGATGAAAGGCTGAGTTAACCTTGAATCCGTGAGGATCGAATTGGTGGCAGCCAGCAGAACTACCCTGCAATACTGCATTCTAACCACTATGCCACCACAGCTACATATTTGTGTGTGTGTGTGTGTGTGTGTGTGTGTGTGTCAAAAGCATGTGAACCTCTGCTTTCAGTAACTCTCTCTCCCCCCTCGGGAACAATAAATGCAACTAAACATTTTTGATAAGTGTAGATTGTCTTGCCAATTTGGCTTGAAGGAATTTTAGTTCATTCCTCCTTATAGAACAGTTTCAACTCAAAAATGTTGTTGGGCTTCCTCACATGAACTGCTCACTTCAGGTCTTTCAAAACATTGCTATAGGCTTAAGGTCATGATTGAGATTTGGCCATTAACTTTCTTCTGCTTTAACCATTCTTTAGTTCTTAGTCATATGGCCCGTATGTTTTCCATCATTGTCTTGCTCCATGATCCACTTTCTCTTAAACTTCAGTTCAAACATATACTTTTCTGGTAGAATTTGCCGATACAGTTCAGAATTTATATCAATGACAGTAAATTGTCCTGGTCCTGATGCAGCAACGCAGGCCCAAATCACGATACTGCCACCATGTTTCACAGACGAGACAAGGTTCTTATGCTGGAATGCAGTGTTTGCTTTTGCCAAACAGAATGCTTTTCATTGAAGCCAGAAAGTTCTATTTTGGTCTCATCAGTCCACAGAACATTCTTTCAATAGCCTTCTGGCTCATCCATATGGTCTTACACAAACTGTAGATGAGAGGCAATGTTCTTTTTGGAGAGTAGTGGCTTTCTCTTTACAACCCTGCCATGTACACCACTGTTGTTTATGCAGAAATGCTGAAAATTCAAAAGCATTCACAAACGTTTTAAGCAGCACTGCAACTCTCATTATGCCTTCATGCCAACTTGATCATACCCAGATTTATCATTTTTCTTTACTTGTTTACTTTGTTTTAATTCATGCTTTTTTATTCATGTCGAGTCTTAATTATTTAGAGTGTTCTAAAAAAAATTAAAAAGAAATAAAGCATTCCAGAATTGCTGTTGCTTATCATTGTACAATGACAGCACAGAAAGACAGACTGATGGTTTATCTGAAGTACTTACTATCTATCCGAAATTTCTCCCCATCTCCTGTCCTAGTGTAATTTTTCTTACCATTTTATCCCTGCCATATATTATTTAATACATTTCTATCATTCCCAAACTCATTCTGTTTTTCACATAAGGGTTCCAGCTCCTTGATCATTTTACTATCTTTTGCAGTTTTTTCAACTCTTGCTTCATACTTAAGAATCTTCTATTCCTTAAAATAAGATCATTTAAAGTCACAGACTGAAAATACAAGTTGTTTTCAAGAAGCATAACCAAGAGGAATTTGAGAGTCGTTTCCAAGAGACAATGATGTATTTTTAAATTTTGAGTGCCTTGTTTTGTTTTGTTTTTGTTTTTGTTTATGTCCAACTCATTTTCCAGATAATTCTAGAAATTATTTCTCAGTCATTTGGTTCATGTTTGTTCATGTATATCAATGCAAGATAAAAACCAGGACTGCTCACAAGTGTTAATAATGTGGCCATCAGCTTCTGTTTGATTTTTTCTCAAAAAAACATGTCCTTAAACAAGAGAGGAGACTAATATAATTCCCATACTTTCATCATTACCTAAATGATTTAATGACTACAAAATAGTTGTTATGCTACTCTTGTGCATTGTATTTATTAAGTTTTATGGTATTACAGGTACTTCCTTACTATAATTAGGATTCAGCATCTTTGTGAATCCATAAATTCAATAGCAATATACATACTCTTAAAAAAATTTAAACTATAGAATTAGGTTGATAGAACAATCTTTCATTCAAATTATTATGCAGTGTGTGAAGCATCTTCCTTAAAGTTTATTTGGTGTGTCATTCTGTAGAATTTTCATGACTTGATACATGAAGAACAATCTGAAATTCATTAAAAATAAAGTCTCAATTGAATCAGTCTCAAATCCTATATGTTGATTTCGTAGCAATGATGCAAAAGTAGTTTGCCACTGCTTTCTTCCTGCATTTTTTTAAAATTTAGCCATTTATTATACTACTAGATGTTTTTTAAATGCAGATAAAGCTTTTATCAAGCAATTATTTGCCTCATTCATGAAATTCTATGATTCAGGTATACTTTCCTTAGTTATTTTTATTTAAAACTGTTGCTTTTACCTTTTTTTTTTTCAGTTGAGAATCTGTTAAGGAGTGAGAATCTGAATAGTGCATAATGCATTTTGATTGATAGCTGTAGAAACCAATCACCTGTAATCCCTAAAAAATGATTTCTCAGCTGTAACACAGTACAGAAAACAGAACAAACCTATATTTGAAAAAAAAAAGCATTTGGGCCTTTTCCCTTATTAAGAAATGAAGGAAATCCAAAATCAACACTTTTTTTAATCAAATTCTTTTCCAACTTTAATTTATATGAGACAAATGACATTAGGAATCCCTGACCTATTTTAATACTAGTAGAAAAGTTGAAGGAAGAAACTAATTTTTTATCCTAATATGTGTCCATATTTGTTTAAACAATTTATATGGCTACCCATTTAACAACTGTGGCTCTAGGTGACAAAAAATTAAAACAAAAACCTGAATTAATTAAAAACAAATTGCAACTATAATCAACCAATGTATCACATGTAAGCGATCGAAAAAGAACATTGTGTCTTACAATCAGAGTTTTTTTTTTAAGCCATAAATAAACCAACCAACAAGGTCACCTAACAAGCTGGCTGAAATGCTGAGAGAACAATCAGGTGTTTACTGAGTTAGAAAAGGCCAAGAGAGTCAGGGCCATCTGGATCACTGGGAGGATGCTGTTCCACAGGACAGGTGCTGCAACAGAGAAGACTTAACTCTGGGTCCCACAAGATGGCGCTGCTTAATAGGAGGTACCCAGAACATGGCCACCATGTTGGTTCTGGTAGAGTGAGCAGAAACAATTTGAAATAGGATGTCTGACAAATAATATATCCATCTATCGTTGACAACTGAGAAAAATTATCACAAATGATTCAATTTACAACTGTATAAAATTAGTATGGGAAAAAACTATGAAAAAATATTCTATAAAATTAGGTCTTTGTAATGATTATAGCGTTTAGTCATGCTAGCCACATGACCACAGAGACGTCTTTGGACAGCGCTGGCTCTTTGGCTTTGAAACGGAGATGAGTACCACCCCCTAGAGCCGGGAACGACTAGCACATATGTGCAAGGGGAACTTTTACCTTTACCTTTAATGGTTATAGAAAAAAACCTATATAACACTTACAGCAAAGGTATGCCAAACATTCCTCAAGAATTCTTAAAGTCTCACAAAGAATCAACCTTTTCTTCTAAATCAGGCCTAGGCTAAATATTTTATTTGGCTGCTCAAAATGAACAGAGTAGTTGGGCATTAGGTCCAAATCATTTCTTGGACTCACATCAAACATTACCCTGTAATTTATCAAGTCAGTCACAACAATGTTTCTAGCTAGAACCTTTAATGTTTACATCCTGAAAATAGCTAATTGAATCCAGTTTTTCCGAACTATTTTTCAGACTGTACCATCACACTCAGAGATAATAAATTTGAAATATGTATTACATGTTTGTTATATAATTAATCTAGACAAGAGGTCCCAAAGTTTATGAAATCTAAATATATAGTACAATGAAATCAGATTCTTAGAGCAAAGAGCATCTAGACATACTGATAGAACACAGCTATTCAAACAGTTTCAGATAAATCTGTAGCTTCAGATATTTAAAATCTGCATAATTTTAGCTTCAAAAATTATTGGAAGTAATTTTTTTTTATCAGGATGAGAAATTAAACTGCAGGAGGCATGGAATTGAGGTATTCTACAAAGCCTTAACATATTTTATTCAGAAGTCCCAAAGTTCTATATTGCTTAGTTCTAAATAAATATTATGATTATAGCATTTTTCTTTAAATATTGTTCCAAAGCATCTTAAGTGCTAAAGATTCCCTAGACTATGGAAAAAGAGACATTATGTGCAGACTAGATAGTTAGCCAAATTGTGTTTCCTCTTCAATTTCAAATATTTTGTTGGTATATGATTACTAAGAATAGACAATTCTAATTCTTATTGTTTTCAAAGAATATTACAAAATTGCTTTGTTAACCGAATTACAATACTGCTATTATTTACTCAAGGTTCTTAGGATCTATGTGAATACATCTGAGTTTAAAAAGTGTACCTCTTAAAGTAACTGTGTTTGCCATTTGAATGAGTTCTTGAAATAAATGAAAACGTGATTTCCCTTTAATCTCTTAATTAGGGTATTATCATGAACAATGTCATATATATTAGCATGTAACAGAAAAATTAGAAACTAAAATAGAAATACAGAGGTAAAAATGGTTTAAAAATATTTCCCCTTTGCACATCAGCAAAAAAAAACCTTTATAAGGTTTACAAACTTTTTATATGCAAACTCATAATTTGTTAAACAACATCTCAATAGCACAATGTAAAACACTTTAATATAGAATTATATTACATTGCAGGCTATACTCCACTATACAGTTGTCATAAGCTCTACTGAACACAGTGGAATTAACTTTCTGAGTAAAACGTGGGTTGCAGATTTATTAGAACATACAAACATGTAAGATTTATATCAGCAATCATATGCATATTGTAAATGAAAACAAATCTAATGTTTTAACGTTTCAATATATGAAAAATATATTGGCATTTAAAAACTTGCTACAATATCAAAATGTAAATAAAACTATTGTTTTTGTTTTTATATGCTTCTGTAACAATCCTACATAGAATTGATTGAGACCAAGTTCCACCAAAAGCATGCATAGATAGTGTATTTTGTTTAAAGTACAAGTAAACTTCAGTATTAAAAGGTAAGTTGGTTTGTTTAGGTTACAGGACTACTTCAGATAGATATTGATGTAAGCTGTAAATGTTCTGAAAAATCTAATTACCCTTGTATTCCATACAACATCCCAAGAAGCTATATACCCAGATAACCTTACACAACCTTCCCCTATGGTGGTTGATTCAAGAGAGCAGCGGAGCACATCAAAACAAAGAGTACAAAGAGGCGGAAAACTGATTCAAGTTTACGCTCAAAAACTTGGGAACTTACACTGAACCTTCAAGTGAACTTAATCCTCTAAGCGTTGCAATATTTAATTTCATACAGCCTAAACCGTTTACTGGCTTTAATTAATCCCCCTAAACCCTGCAAATAGCAGAATCAGAGGAAGAATTAAACCCCTGGAAAGGCGGAATCCGTCCCGCTCACGCCAGCGATTCAAACTGGGATTGTTTCCCACCTTTCCGAATAACCAGCCCTGCAAGTTCTTGCGGCGTCTACTATTTCGTCTCTGGGATTTCACTTTTCTTTTTTTTTTCCCGCGGCACACCAATCTTTCCGCCGCCCTTCCCTTTCCAGTCCCTCAGCCGCGTCTTTTTTTTTTTTTTTTTCCCCGAAATGTGGGGGTGAAGAGTTTACTTTTCTCCCAAGGCCTGTAAGCTTTCGGGGGAATCCGGGAGCCCCCCCAGGTTCAATCTCAAAGGCACCCCGGCAGCTCGTTCGCTTCAGCTCAGCAAAGTCGACCCACCCGGGCTCGGAGCACTTTCCGTCTCTTCTCTCCAAGCTCCCCTTTCCCTTCCCTGCACCGGGCCCTCTCCTCCCATGCCCTCGCTGCCCAGCGCCGACCACCGCCCCGCCACCCCCGAGAACGCTTTCCTCCCTGCGACCCCCCTCCCCCGGTCTCTCTCTCCCTGCTGAAACAAAGCCGGGCCGCGCGTTCCTCGCCACGCCGCCCACGGCCCGACCCACGCATTTCCTCTCTTCCCCTCCCCACACACACCCCAAACCCAGGTCG
>JANHGC010009227.1:23468-33611 GCA_027560395.1 Boaedon fuliginosus
CAAAGCCAGGTCTTAGTGGCTTTGCGGAAGGCCAACAAGGTGGGGATGGTCCTGATCTCTGCGGGCAGCTGGTTCCATATATATACCATAAGCAATACAATCACTGGATTATATTTGATTATAGATTAAATTGTATAGGGCGATTAGAAGTGAAGATTATATTGTATATTCTATGAGAATAATGGTTATAATTATGGTGTGTATAATATGTGTATTCAAAAGAGATTTGATACAGACAGTACATTGCCATTGCAGAAATGGAAACGTTATGGGTAACAAAGGAAAATGTATAATAAAAAATAATTTTTTAAAAAAAGAGTCCAATCCATTTAAAATGGGGCCCGATCATCTATCCTACTTTGGATGATCAGAGCTACATGTGCCTCCTCACTTGTACATTTGTGAACCTAGCCAGAGGATCTTTCCAGATTCTAAAGTGGATATAATATAATTTTAATATAATGGGGATGAGTTGGCGGGGGGAGGGCGACTGCCAGTGGGAATTCTCTGTAATTACTGCACTTAATTGGGTCCATTGGGATAGTTTTGTTTCATTCTTCCTATTACTTTTAGAGTTATCCTCATTGCCTTATCGGAGAGCTTTGATCCTTGTCAGGTCAAAGAAAAGAAGAATGCTAGTAAAAGAATAAAATGGAATAGTTAGAATTTTCAGTTTTGGAAGATAGAAAATATGAGCTTGATAAAAATAATTATTGGTGTAATCCTCCCTTTATTAATCCTACTTGGTTGACTAATCTCAACAGTGCAAGATCTGATCTGATGTATTGAAGCTTCACAAATACACCTATGACCTTAATATCTTTTTGGTGAATTCAGTTGTGAAACAGATACAGCTCGTTTACCTTGATATTTAATGTGACCTTTGGTGACTTCAGAATTGCCTCACTGGAAAAATTGAGGATTGCAAAATAACTTGGCAACTGCATTAAATGCTGAGCTAGAACAACTACATTATTTTTTGGATTGTATGGCCAGAAGGTTAAAAAAAAATTACCCCAAGAAACTGTACCTTTCTTGATGAAGCTGAGCTAAAAGGAACTGCCACTTTTTAATTCTTACAATCAAAAAAATAAATAAAAGCCCAAGATTAATGTGGCTTTGGTAGATCATTAAGCTGACTTAATGATAGAGTTTCATCACAGTTGTGCAGTAAAGCTTCCATAGGTTGCTAAATAAAAAATGTTTCCTTATTCCTCCTTGTGATACTATCTTAGGTGATTCTTCTCATGCCAGTCTAGATTTTCATTATAAGAACCAGAGTATATATTCAGCACAATTTGGTAATGGCATGTTTCTTAAGCCTACTTGATTCTTATGGCAGATCAGCTGGAGTGCGTGTAGGGATAATGTTAGTGGAAACATAGAAAATAAAATAGATGGAAGAAGGACCTTTTCATTGGTATACCAAATCTAAAATATGCCCGAAATAGAGTGTAGTAGAGGTCTTAGATTGGAAATACACCACTGCATGCATCTGGAAATGATGGAGTCCAAGAAAATAGTCTTATCGTTTGCTCTGCTGAATGTATAAATTGGCACAAATTTTCTTTGAGTAGCCTGAAAATCAAATACTAAATGATCGTGATTCCACACGTCTGCTGCAACAATTGCAACATGCAGAGCGATTTAGGAAGAGACCCTCATACGGGTAACAATTATCTCCTTTTGTGAGAGGAGAGAAAGAAAAAAGATTCGAGATCACCTCTATACTTCTTCCTACAGAGGAAGTTCACATGTGCTGGTTTCATGCATTTCACTAAGCTACAGATCTTTAGTTAGAAACCACAAATGGCTGGCTTCATATGCACTTTATGTGGCTCAGCAGCCGGCTATGGCACTGACAGAGGATACTGACTCTGAGGGAGAATTGGCACTGGAGAAACAGGTGGTGCCAGTGGTTGACACTGTGCCAGTAGCTGGCCCCTCAACAGAGTCTGTGGAACCGACAATATTTGACAGTGAGGAGGAGGAATCTCTAAGTGATGCCAGGACCAGGAGGCGACTTAGAAGGGAACAGCAACGTAGGAGGCATAGAGGCCGAGCTACAGAGGACCGGTAATTGACCACACCCAAGAGCAGTGGGTGTGACCGGTTCCTTGCAGGAAACAAACTTACCATCTTCTTAGAGCGTCATCTGATTCCAAGTCTTGAATTTCTGTTCGGATTTCTTGTCTTGCATTTGGTGAGTGCCTAATCAGTTGGCATTTTGCCTGGACTCAATTAGGACATATATCAGTAGTTATTGCATTCCTGCTTAGTCTTTTGCAAAAGATGGACGATTTCAGAGTGCTGTGCAAAATAAACCTTTGTTCCTTTAAGAATTGGGCTTGATTCATTATTCTCAGGCATGGGACAGAACACATTATGACTGAGATGGTTATTGAAGGCGGTCACTCTTAAAATCCTTTTTATGATGTAAGAGAAGGAGTAGACTAGATGACCAATTTCCATAGTTAGCTCCAGCCACATGCAACATTTTCTGCCAATCCAAGGACAGCGACAGTCAGTTTTTATCTAATTTGTTCAGCATGTCACAAGCCTAACTAAAGCCCAGTTTTACCCCAAACATGCTTGTGTATTTTATATGCAAGCTAGAATTACTACAAACTGCCTTGCACGCCAACATACTATTGGCCATAACCCACCTGTTAGGAGGTATATGCTGCTTACCCACACAGACTTTCCAATAAGTCAATTACGAATAGGAAAACAATACTATCCCTTTGGATTTGCAGTCTCTTATACAGGCTATCCTTTTTTTTCAATAATTTTAGTTGTCTTTCATTTAGAGCCATAATGTTTACATCTGGATGAATACAGTTTACCTCTTGTGTCCTCCTTTACCCATCCCTCATTACAAAAAACTGATGATGGGGTATTAGTGTATATCCTTATTTATACCAAGACAATGGAAGAACATATCCAGTTGGTTAGGAAAGTTCTTAGGAAATTGTTAGGTGAAAATTTATATGTTAAATTATCAAAATGTTCATTTCATCAAGAACGGTTGGATTAGGGTACCGAATACCCCTCAAAGGAATAGAGATGGACCCCAATAAGGTAAAGGCAGTATTGGATTGGCAGACCCCAAGAACAAGAAAACAATTGCAAGGGTTTCTGGGGTTTGCTAATTTTTACAGTCAGTTTATTCTGCAATTCACGAAGGTTGCTTTACCTCTCACTGATCTATTGAAAACAAAACATCTTACACACCCACCAAAACCAGGACAGATATTACAGTGGACAGTAGAATGCCAAAAAGCATTCAATACACTGAAAGACTTATTCTTGAAAGAGCCGCTCCTCAAACATCCTGATCCTAGGTCACTTTTTTTGGTACAGGCAGATGGGGGCTGTATTTTTACAAAAGGATGAAGGAGGGATATTAAGGCCCTGTGCATATACCTTGTGCAAATTGACTCCCACTGACAGGGGATGGGCTGTGAGGGAGAAGGAGGCTTTTGCCATTCAATGGGCTTTATGTATGTGGTGCCATCTTCTCGAAGGTTGTTTTCATCCATTTGAAGTGTGGATAGACCATTGAAACCTTGAGGCACTCCAGAAGACTAGATGGTTGTCTCCCAAATAAGTGTGATGGGCACAGTATTTTCAGCAGTTTAACTTTATGTGAAAACATATACCAGGGAAAAGGAATTTTTTGGCTGATGCATTATCCCAGAAGTCCCAGTTTCAGTCAAAACGAAAAGATGTAGTTCAATCTCTATTTCCACCCGAGCAGAGTAGGAGTACAGGTGATAGGTCTAATAACATTCAGGATTTGATATGAGTAGCCTTAATGGCGGAAGAGTGGTGGTTGCAGAACCAATCCAAATTGTGTATGGCAAAAGGTCTAGCCTGGATGAATGATAAAGTGTACGTACCAAAGACAATAAGAAAGCAAGTTATTCAGAGATGTCATGATGAAAAACAAGCTGGTCATTTTGGATATTTAAAAACACTTCATTTGATCCATAGATAGTTTTGGTGGCCAAATATGCGTACAGAGATCAATACCTATTGTAAGGCCTGTGCAATATGTGCTACAACCAAACATAAAACCGGGAAGCCTCAAGGTCTTCTGCAAACAGTAGCTAAGCCCACAAAACCATGAGAACAAATCGGAATGTACTTCATTGTAGACCTCCCCAATAGTCGTGGGTGCACTGTCATTTGGTCTGTAGTTGACCTGTTTTCGAAACAGGTACATTTTATCCCATGCAGGGGCTTACCATCAGCTCGCAAAATGGCCTGGTTATCCATCATATTCATCGTTTATGTGGGATTCCCAGGTGGATTATTATCAATAGAGGTGTACAATTTACCTCTCAATTTTGCCAAATGTTCATATGATTAATTGGTTCTTCCCAGGGACTCAGTTTGGGGTATCACCCGTATACGAATGGTATGGCCGAATGGCTGAACACCATAGTTGAGAGATACATTAGGAGCTATGTGTCACATAAGCAGGACAATTGGGTAAACCTTCTCCCAATATTCTCCGCATATAACAATGCTGTTCATAGCAGCACTGGCTACACTCCGTTTCAAATAGTAAATGTCATGGAATTTTCTGCTATCCCGGAAGTTAGCTCCATCCCTTCCTGGTAGGCTGATCCAAAGACACCCCAAGAATGCTTAACTGGTTGCCAGGTATATGGAAAGCTGTGAACCATTCACTACATATAGCGAGATCAAAATATAAGAAATATGCAGGTAAAGATCGAAGTGACCATGTATCCCTGAGAGTAGTTCAAATGATGTATTTGTCAACTAAATATATCAAGCTTAAAGTACCAAGTAAGAAATTAGAACCCAAATACATTGGACCCTATCCCATAGTATGTATTATAAACCCTGTTACCGTGCAATTAAAACTTCCTATTGCATTAGGGAAATACATCCGGTTTTTCACATAAGTTTGCTAAAACCTGTGACCTCAAAATAAATGATATTACTGGAAAAACTGAATCCTGGACCTGTTTACTGAGATCAATATGAAATCGATAACATTGTAGATTCTAGGCTATGGCATAGCTCAACCCAGTATCTGGTACATTGGAAAGGGTATGTAGTGAATGAAATGTCTTGGGTGTCTACAAGAAATCTAAACGCTCCATGATTACTGCAGAGGTTTCACCGTTGTTTCCCTACTAAACCATAAATCAGACTTATATGTATGTTTGAAAGTTAATGTTTCTCTTATGTCACCAATCATTCTTGTTACAGATGGACCTCTGGTGAAGAGGCTGCCTGTCACGCCCTGTTCCTGGCTTGACGCAGCTGCTGGGGAGGAGGACAGAGCAACGGAGGGGAGGGCTGATGACAGAGGGGAGGAGGCGTGATGGTGAATTTATCCTATATAGCTTGCTGGAGTTAATGATATGTTACTGCTAATATTGTTTCAAATTATACCTCGTCATTTCTGTGCTGTTCCTTGGAGAAACAAAATAAAGAGAACGGTTTATCTGAATAGAGTCTGGACTTCTTTCTTTTTCTGAGAAAAGGTACACGACAGAGAACGTGACAACTACAATCTAACCACTGCACCAGCATGGCTCTTGGGAAAGAGAGAAAGTAGATAGAAAGTGATCAGTGCACAGGCATGGTTTCTAATCCACAGTAGATGTTTACTTTTGTGCTTCCAACTTAATGTTTTTTATAACTTTACTAAGGATTGACATTTTTGAACTTGTTTAGACAGTCCTATTTGTATACGAGTGTGGCCTGCACTGGCATCAACCCCTTGATCATATTGTGCTGTATATTTTGAAAGGCTGTGGGGGTGCAACACCTAACGTTCCCTTTGTTTTTCCTGGCAACTCTGCAGGTTGGTGCGTGGTCTGGCAGCTCTTCTTATCCAAGTTTAAGTTTCTACGAGAGCTGATCGGAGACGCGGGATCCCAACAGGAGAACAGCAAACACGCAAAACAAGAAGCTGAACAGGATGCACTGCTGCTCACTCCACAGAGAAGTCGGCAGAAACCTGCACGTCAGCGAAAGGGACCGGCCGAAGAAGCAAGCTAAAATGAAATTCCTGCATCATTTTCAAACAACCAACGAGCATCATTGGTTAAATGGTTCGTTTCTACCGATGTCCTAAGCAAGACAACCAAACTATTTCCAAAGAAGTTCGGAGAACGTTTTTTTTTTAAAGCAAAATGGCAGTAGGGGAAAGAATGAAAAACAAGATGCATCTTATGCTTTCTGGGCAGGGTTACAAGGGAGAGAAGTACAGAAGTAATTTTCTGTTCCTCGTAGATTATGGCCAGCTTTTGCACAAGGGTGAACGCGATCAACTGTTGGCTAATGACATCTTTATAAGACTATCATTAATAGCAATTAACCTTTGCTCTTTGTGTATCCATTTTGTATAGAAGTATGTTTCTTTTATGTATGAACAATGAATATTTCTAAGTGGTGTCACCCTCCCACAGGATAAGGTCTGTCAAGAGGCTCCATCAACCAACTTAAACATAATCAGGAAATGAAACTTGGCATTGGATTGTATTTCTGTTTTCAAGCTTCTTTACAAATGAAAACATTTTGCCAGATTAGCGCATAACTGTAAATGTTTAGGAAAATCCCTTCTGTTTTTCCTTAATATAGAAAAGAGGAGCATCTGTTACAAATCCTCGTCTGATATCATTCTTTTTGAAGAAACTAATCAGTTGGCTTTAAAATGAACCTTTTCCCCCCCCTCGTTTGCCTTTTTTTTTTTTTGCACCAAAAACCAATAAACTAATTACCGAACTCCAATGTAGCTCCAGGGATTATATTTTATCACTGTCTTAATGTTGTGCTCAATGGTTTGACCAAGAACTTTGTAATTAGCATTGTTTTTCCAACTTTCTCTTTAACAGCTACATCTGATGAAGACTCACAGTTCTGCTCCAATTTATGCATAAAGCAGGCCAGATAGTAGCATCAAAGTTGTAGCTAAAACTGAACTAGAATATACAGACTTCGAACTTTGAATTGGTGCTAAAGAAGAATGATCATGATCATGATTATGACACCTAGCTTCTTCTTGGACTCCCTGATGCACTTTTGTTGAACGTTCTTGATGCTCTGCTCCAAATGTTTTAATTTTGCTGAGCGGAATGTGTAGAAAATGCTCTTAATAGTTCACGGTTGCTAAAAACAAACCCTCCTGATGCCTACAATTGAGGGCTCCGTTCTCTTGAAAAGCTTTTTTGACCTTTGGAGGCTTAAGTGTGGATGAAGAACATGGTTGGTTTTATTTATTCTCTAAGTAGCATTTGAGTAGGTAAACGGCTTTTAACGATCTGTTCAGTATTGACAAGCTCACAAGTGGAGTTGTAGCTTTTCCCCTTCCGCCCCATGTCATCCTACCATTCAGCTGTATGCAGTGGTTGC
Source organism: Boaedon fuliginosus (assembly GCA_027560395.1). Classification (NCBI taxonomy): domain Eukaryota; kingdom Metazoa; phylum Chordata; class Lepidosauria; order Squamata; family Lamprophiidae; genus Boaedon; species Boaedon fuliginosus. The sequence continues at coordinate 30,867 of JANHGC010009227.1, forward strand.
CTTATTGTTTACCTTTTTGTGGCTGTTGTTGTTCTTCACAGCATATATCACCCAGGGTTTAGTATTGCCTGTAGTATTTGTCAACTGGGCTTAAAAAAAATTAACATGCAATGCTCAGTCCTTGAATACAAGATCTTACCAATAAACATCTGTTTTGTTTTGTTTTAAAATAAAAAAACCTAGCTGTACATGGTAGAAGCAAGTACTTGAAATAATGCCAATTGTATTCAGTGTATTCAGAGTAATTGGACTCAGGTTTTCTCATTTACCACAGATACAATATTTGCCTTACAGGATTTACATGCTGACATGACGTGCTTAATAATGTCAGAGGTTTTTTTTTCCATGCAGTCAAAAATGGTTAGAGGTACCATTTCTGTTTATCCAAACAAATAACTAATTATTTTATTCCTCCTGGAATAAAGTTTGGAAATGTGAATTTTGAGATTCTAATCCAATGGGACAGGTAGATATGCACTGTCAACTATCTCAGTCCCATGCCATGGTAGAGTTAGGGTTACTTGTTTTAAGCGTGAAGATTTTCTTTGATTCAGTAAAAAGTAGAATAAGTTAGGGAAGCTTTTCTTGTGTGTCTCTGTGTGTTTTTTTCCAAAGGGAAACCAGGAAGCCACTTCTTCCTGACATCCTGAGATACAGCTCACACTGTCCTACAAGTGATGCTGCTGGTACAACTTTGGTACGAATAATTCTGCTTCCCAGAATGTAGCACTATTTTAATTAACGTTTGCACATTGTATGTATGCTTGATAGAGAGTTCCAAGTCTTTTCTGAATGATGTAACAAGAAATCTGTCAGTTTTCTGCCTACATCTGTCACTTGGTGATGTATGGCCATTTAACAAAAAGAAAAAAATTAAAAAATGTCACAGATTGATTCGCAGGTATGTCCCACTAGTGAACTTCGATGAGCTCATAAAAGGAGGCGTCTATGGAGACATTGATGAAGGCCTTTAGTTTTCTTGATGCCAAATTGGGGAATGTGCGACATCTGGGATATCTGCAGGGCAGGACAAAATAGTAACAATGGCAGCTGCAACCAGATAATCGATAAACTCTTCCCTGTTTTATTTGTATCGTGGGGCTTCCCATGGTGCAATCATTCTTGGGCATGAAGTACATAGCAAGATGAGGTAAGAGCAAAAACAATCTTGCATTTTACGTAGGTCATTCCCATCCAAGAATTTGGGGAGTGAGGGAGGCTGGACGGTTTCAAAATTGGATAAAATAAGAATTAAAAATGTACTATATTTACTGCTCGTGCACCTGTGTCCGTTTTACCTAATTAAGTAGAACTAGGCCAGTCATTTGCTCCAAAGCTAAAGTTATTCACTTTATTGTGTTAATGGTGAACTGAAGCTGTGGTTTGGTTCATTTCAGTGTATTCTTTCAGCTAATCATGGAATGCAAGACACTAACACAAGCTAAAATACATGTATTTGTATAGTTTGAGAAAACAAGTTTAGCAATGTAATTGAAAGGATCTTGTGTTTTTTTTTTTTAAAAAAGGACGTTCTAAGAGTAAACTTATATGTGTGAATGTTAGAAAACAGCTTTATCTCATGTGATTTTATTATCGATTCAATGCAAGTCCTATGCAATCTTATTCAGATTTCAATGATGCTTCGTGGCAAATAGGTGTGTGCTAAACACTGGCCATTATCCAGTCTATTTGTAGTCTCTTTCTTCCTGGGAAATGGCATTGAATCCGATTAGTGATAAATGGCAATGGCACCATTATGTGTATGAAACACCCAGGTTCACATTGTTTTATGATTTGAATTTTGCCATTTCTGCATTCGAAGGGTAAACTTGTATGTGCGAATGTTAGGCAGCAACTTGATCTCTCATGTGATTCTATGATCGATTCAATGCAAGTCTTATTATTCAGATTTCAATGATATTTCGTGGCAAATCGGTGTGTGCTAAACGCTGGTCATTATCCAATTTATTTGCAGTCTCTTTCTCCCTGGGAAATGGCATTGAATCCGATTGTGATAAATGGCAAGGGCACCATTTTGTGTATGAAACACAGATTCACATTGTTTTATGATTTGAGTTTTGCCATTTCTGAAATGGCTGTTAGGCTCAATGCTCAACAAGGAAACAGTTTATTCTAACGTGTGCTCCTTTCTTGGACAAATGCCACATTACACGCAAGGTTAAGCTTTTTCTGTGCTCCTTGGTATATGGAAAAAAACTGTACTAATTGCTCCTATGCTTTCTATATTCATCATCATGTTAATTCTTTTTATTTAAACCAACTCCATTAAAACATGACAAATAAAATGTTAATAAGCCAACTTGTTGTAAATGCCCTCCTTTCTGCATGCCTATTATAACGGTGTTCACTGTCAAAAGATTTTAAATGGAGCACAAAATCACCCAGACCAAAAAACCCCAGCAAATGAGAAAAAAATATTAATTTTTAAGGCTGAGGTGCTAACCAAATGAAGTCCATGAAATGTTTGCAACTTGGAGTTGAGGGGGTCTTGCTAATAATATATTATTTGGTACAGTGTGACATAAAATATAGGTGACTGAGGAGGAGGTACAACGGGATATCGGTGAGGTCTATAGGGTCTATAGCTACGCGAGACGAAATAACCTACCGAGAGAAGTGCATGTCAGGTTCAGTAGGAAAGTGACAAGAGAGGAAGTCTATAAAAAAGCGAAAGAGGACTCGGCATTGTATCAAGATAAGGAGATAATTGTATTAAAAAAGATA
>JANHGC010009227.1:67267-78050 GCA_027560395.1 Boaedon fuliginosus
CTAGCACCTTGAATTGCACCCGGAAGACCACTGGCAACCAATGCAGCTCGCGGAGGATAGGTGTTATGCGGGTGCAGAGAGGCACCCCTTTAATCACTCTCACGGCTGCATTCTGTACCACTTCTTCATCTGATCCAGTATTCCATAGTCTGCTGAAAACAACTACTGAAACAAACACCTGTAGTTGATGAACTTTATTTATCTATCAGCTTTTTTTGTTGTTGAATAAGTAACTCAAGGTGGCAAACATACAGAACACCCCTTCCTCCTCTTAATGCTCCCACACAACAATAATCCTGTGAGGTGGGCTGGTCTGAGAGAGAGGGACTGGCTCAAAGTCACCTGGCTGGTTTTCCTACCTAGGGTGGGACTAGAACTCACAGTCTCCCATTTTTAAATCCTGGTGCCTTAATCGCTAGATCCAACTGGAGCTCTTACTGGTTTGCTAATAGGGTTTTATTTTATTTTGTTGTTGTTCTTTGTTGTTATTTTTAATACTTTCATATTTGTTGTTTCTATTATTTTCATGTTTAGCAAGGTGAGTGACATTTTTGAGAGAGAGAGGAAAAGCCAGGTAAAATGTCTTCTGAAATAAGAAAAAAAAATGGATTGTCTAAATTTCTAAAATAAGTAAAAATCTAGATGGAAACCAATGGAGCTTGTATCCAAGTGAAATATACATATTAAACACACATGTGATAAGCTGTAATGGTTTTTCATTTCCCTTCCATAATCAAGATAAAAAGTAATTGATGCTCTCTTGCCAAATTTGGTGTGAAAAGGAATAAATCCCCTCACTCAGTCACAAAAGGTATCTTATACAAATTCTGGTCTGTAACTCAAACTTTCTCCAGTCACATTAGTGAATCACTCCTTATTCCTGGTTCAACGAGTCTTCAATTGGTGGTTTTCTGAGAAAGGCTACCAGCTAAAGAAGAACCAGAGACATGGGTGCTAATGGCTGAAATGAATGAGACCGCTCAATAAATATGTGGAGCAAATAATAGAAAGGAGAATTTCAGATTTTGTTACACTGGAAGCAAGCATTTAATTGCAGGAGCCTTTTATATGGTACTTTGATATATGGGCAAACTGGTTCACTAGCATTCAAAAATTAACCCACATGCATGTTCCACTCATTCATAGATCACCGGCAAATCTGATGTCTCACATTATAGCATTTTCCCCCCCCAATGCAGTATTCCCCTCAATCAGCTTCCTGCATCAAGGATTCAGTTACTTGGTTTGCTTGACACCAAAATTAGGAGTACATGTAGCGTTTAGCACTTACATAGTTAAAGTACATAATAGGGGGACATACCCCATTGTAGTCACCATGGTTATGAACTTATTTACACAAAACACTTTTCTCCTCATAATCTGAGGCCATATAACACTCAGGTTGACAACTGTGGACAAGAGAACCATGAGGGCAAGAGGAATAAAGTAAGTTATCAGCTTTAAGTAATGAAATCACAGATGACACTACTGTATGAATGTGTCAGAGATAGCAGTTGGGATCAGTAATGAAGAAACACACCATTTTCAAGGCACTGGTTTAGAAGGATGAAAAGATACTGGTTGGGACCACTATTTTCAATGAAGAAATAAGAGATTTCAGTGGTGCAGTGGTTAAATGCAATACTGCAAACTATCTCTGCTGACTTGCAGGTTGTCAGATTGAATCTCACCAGGCTCAAGGTTGACTCAGGGTTTCTGTTGTGGAGAAAATAGGTGTAGGAAAGTGGGTTGGATATATTCACTGCCTAGAGTTATTTCTAAAAATAATAAAGGTGTGATGTAAATAACTTATGCACCACAATCCTGAGGGAGCAATAAATGAAAGAGATAGTTGTACAGGAATTAAGAATTGTTTCCTAACTATTATTGAAATGATCAGTGCGCCTACATTATACACCCATTTCCATTAGTATAATTTCTGTGTTTGTTCTTTGTTTAACAATCCATTTTAACTGCATGTCCATGAGGCAAATAGAACAGCAACTACATTAAAAAGTAAAGAGTTCCTCAAATTGAGTTCGGCTCCTGGGATCAACTATTTTATTTTATTCATAACAAGTAAATTGCTCTTGCTTTCTTCTAATCTAGCCTTCAGCCCTGGTATTTCCTAGCATACGCCATCCAAATCCACACAAATCTAAGTCTGCTTCTCATTTTTTGAAAGCAGGCAAGTTTGACAAATTTTTGTCCCATGAACCATTAACCAAAGTGCAGACTAAAATCTGTTTCAGGGTGAAGATCAAGGAACGAACAGATTAGTCAACTGGGAGGTACTATCAGTATCAGATTATATCTAGCAATTAGGGGCATTAATTATATGTGTAAAGTGAAAGCACCTATTACTAAGCACTTCTACGAATGGCTACTGCATTCAGCCTACAATCTGCATTTAGGAGCTGAGTTTGGAAAGAAGACCTTGTGGCTGTGATTTCTGGCCTACTTTGGGTTGTGTTGATTAGCTGATAATTAAGAGCAATCATTTAGCATAGGTTTACACTTTTGCTGTTAATATGGCCCAACAGTCTGAAGACAATACTTTTGTCACCATGAAAGTGTGAACTTTTGAAACTATTGTTTTATACGATAACCTCATTTTGGCAGAATGTTTTCCAGAACTGAATAAAAGCTAAAACATCTATTAAAATATATATATATATGTAACTAAGCAATTTAAGCGATAGCAGAGAATTAAGAGCATCCTGCTCACCAGAACCACAACAACTATTTTGGCATATTTAAAATGAGACATGAAACTGTACATTGATGTTTAGACCTCCTTTTTCTAAAGTAAACTTCACTTTGAGAATTATGTAGCAAGAAATTGGGGCATTATGTGACTAAGGTTGAAACGAGGGCACATGGGATGAGGAAAAAGTATTCTCCAAATGGAAAAACTGGCTCACAATCTAACTTCAAATACTGCAGATGTTTTTCTCCCTTTGATGTTAAAATATCTTGTGCAGAGAGAACAAAACAAAATTTAGCTGCTTTCACCATAACCACAGCCTCTGGCTTTCAAAGCGCATGTGAACACAGCAGTAAACAACAATGGGCCAGAGAATTTTTTTTTAAAAAAATTGCCATCTTTCCCCCTCCTCTCTCTCTTTCTTAATTGAGGTCGTGATCGCAGCTTAATTGGAAGGAAAGACATGGGAACATGGAACAGTAATGACAATGAGACTCATTACTGAGTGAGCCTTTGCCAAGCTCAGATGGGATGGAGAAAAAAGAGAAGTTCCTTTCTTTTTGGTAAGGGTTTTTAACATAGTCTCATGGAAAGCACAGTTTTGAACCCTTTGCTCAGAGATGTTTATACGATCGTATGGATGCTTTTGATCGGAGTTATCTCTCTATTTAGTCTGTGATACGATACTTTAAACACTTGGTAGCCGACCAATTTTGGAAATACATTTTTAATAACAAATAGCAGGCTCTGGCTTGGCTACCGTACACAATCCCTTCGCGCTGCTTTTGATGGGGATTTAATTATGAGCTAGAGCTTTATCACAGCATTTGTTGTCAGTGCCAAGATTCAGACCTGGAATAAACAACATTGTAATAACTGGTGCCATGGACACACATTCAAGAATGCATTTAGCTTCCCTACTGGCTAAAATATCCTTTCGTTTGAGATAAAATGTCAGGGATGTGGGGTAGCACCTACGACTACATCCAATTAAATATTTCCATCTAGTTCATCATCATCAGACTTATTCTTAATAATATTATTAAAATTATCAAGATATAAAAATACAAATGAGAACGAAAATAGTAGGGAAAAGGGGTGGAGAGAGAAGTGTAGGATAAAAAACAAAATGATTTCCCCATCATCAAACTTATTCTTGATCACACTAAACCTTTTAAGGATATGTATGTACACGTTATTTACTAATCATTATTCTCCATATCTAATTCCTAGCAACAGTGGTACATTGAGGGGCAGTGGAACAGTGTCAGAATCAACAAAGCTCTATATATCATATTATTATAGTGGTTATCCATTAATTAAACCTATACCAAATCACATAAAATAGGCATATTTCTATATGGGTTCAACCCATCACACTTTCTAGTTATTTGGGTTTATCTATGATGGGCAAGTTCACATTACGTGAACAAATTACAGTATTTATTATTTATTTATTTTATTAGATTTAAACCCCGCCTTTCTTCACCCAAAAGGGGGAACACAAGGCGGCTAACAACAATTAAAACATATAATATTACAATAAAATTATAAAAAACACAATGAAATCACAACAGTATAAAAGTTAAAAAAGAACACAAAACATGCAAAAACAGCCATACTCTACTTTCATACAAGGGGAGAAAGTTAGCTCCAGGCCTGCTGGCAAAGCCAGGTCTTGACAGCCCAGCAGAAGGCTAACAGGCTAGGGACGGTCCGAACCTCCACAGGGAGCTGGTTCGTGAGAGCTGGTACAGCAACAGAGAAGGCCTTCGCCTGTGGACCCACCAGCCAGCACTGCTTAGCTGATGGGACCCGGAAGAGGCCAACCCTGTGAAATCTCACAGGGCGCTGGGAGGCCTCGAGTTCCCCTTTCGGGTGAAGAGAGGCGGGGTATAAATCCAATAAATAAATAAATAAATAATAAATAAGGTAGGAGAAGGTGGTCTAGAAGGTATCCCGGTCCTAAGCCATGGAGAGATTTAAAGGTCAACACTAGCACCTTGAATTGCACCCAGAAGGCTATTGGGAGCCGGTGCAGCTCACGGAGGAGTGGCGTTACGCGGGTGTACCGAGGCCTTAATCATTTGCATAGCGGCAATCTGGACCAACTGAAGCCTCCGGATGCTCTTCAAGGGTAGCCCCATGTAGAGTGCATTGCAATAATCCAACTTTTGCAAACCTGTGCAAAAGTTCCCCTGGCCACACCTGCCAAATCCTGTTCTAATTGTAGCTGCAGATCAAGGAGAACGTTGTGCACCCACCCACAATCTCCCCCCTCCTCCCCAGGGTTAAAGCTGTGTGGAGGAAACATCCACAGCCACCTGGTCTTGTCGGGGTTGAGTTTGAACCTGATGGTCCCCATCCAGATCCTCACAGGCTCCAGGCACCGGGACATCACATCAACAGCATCACTGGACTGGCCAGGGGGCAGAGATGTATAACTGGGTATCATTAGCATACTGATAATACCCTACCCCATGCCATTGGATGATCTCCCCCAGCTGTTTCATGTAGATGTTAAATAGGAGAGGCAAAATAGGCAATAGGAGAGGCAAAACCGAACCCTGAGGGCCCTCCTACCAACACTGACTGTGTACAGCCCAAGAGATAGGAGAACCACCACAATATGGTGCACCCCACTCCCAGTCCTTCGAGCCACCCCAGAAGGATACAATGGTCGATTGTATGAAAAGCGATCAGAATCAAACTCCTGGCTGTGAGCAGTGAACTGGTGTGCAGTACTGCATTCTAACCACTGTGCCATCAAGATGGTCTCCTTAGGAAAGAGCACATCTTGCTAACTTCAAGGTTGGTCAAATTTTCTCATTCTCATTAATTACCTTCAGGAGCCAGATGTACACATTCATTCATTCATTCATTCATTCATTCATTCATTCATTCATTCATTCATTCATTCATTCATTCATTCTATTTATTTACCACCTCAGTCTTCACGAACCCTGCACAGGGTTCTACCACCGGATTGTGCATACAATTTGGCATTTATTAGCAGCAGTTTGAGGTTAAGGTATTTAGCAATCCCATTTCCATTTCCCCAACTCAAGAAGGGTCATGAGCTATTAGTGGCAACAGGCACCACATTGCTAGTCCCCCTTGACCAGCGCAATGCTTTCCAAATAGGTTTATACACACACCCTGGGAAACACAGTTTATCTGGGCATTCCTGCTGATTCTCCTAATCATTCACACTCAGAGAAATGTCTAAATAACCTACTTGGGAAACTTCCCCTCACTCACAGTACTCTCACTTCAAACTCCCATCCCATTAGAGAGCTGACTCTAAGCCTCCCACTACTTCATCATAATTGCTTTGAGGAAAAAATTAATGGACTGCACCATACTGTACTATATTATGAAAATCATGGCTTGTTTATTCCAGCTCTGGTCAAACTGGCTGCAGCTGCCATTCTAAAAAGGAATACCATAATAATAATTATATTATCAAGAGTAGGACAGAGTTAAAAGCAGACTGCTGCACACATCTTCTGCAGATTAACTTCAAACCATTTCTGATGTATTCAACATTTTATTGACCTCGCAGTTTCCCAACCATTCAATCAATATACAAGCAATAGCACTGAAGGAGGATATGCACAAATACAGGAGAAAAACTTTTTAATAGTATTCTAAAAATAGAAATGTGCAGAGAAACCTGGATAAACTACACACATTTTCACCGCTGCCCTACAGAAGCAATGTTATGGTTCTGGCAGGTCTATCTAGAGAATTTCACAAAATTAGGGTCCTTATAATATAATGTCATAAGTTCAGTTCCCAACATCCAAAGAATATTTAGAAAGATTCCACTGGTATTAAAAAAGTAGTTGAGAAAGTCAAAAGAGCCTAAGATTATACTGTTTATAAGGAACGTCTACTTAACTTTGGGCAAAAGTCAGATAAATCTTTAGGCTTATTAGATTAGATTGGCGAGGATTTATAACCCAAGCCGCCTCGAGTTCCCCTTGACCGGGGAAATGAGGGGGTGTATAAACCCAAATAAATAAATAAATAAATAAATAAATAAATAAATAAATAAATAAATAAATAAATAATTGTTGCTTATTCAATAATCGATAGAAATTCAGTTTACCAATCCACGAAAGTCTATTGTGGTTTCAACTCTCTTCATATTTTACTCATGTGATCAAGGCAGGTGCTTTGAAACTGTTCTATCATTATTTAAATCAGAAAGTGTCCACACACACACACATTCGAAAGATCAGCAGCATCTTGTTCAGTGGTATGAGGTTTCCCCTAAGTGGGAATGTTTATTTATCTTCTAAGCCCAGGTCGTTGTAGCAAGATAGCATTACCCATGATGGATAAATCAAGTGGGCAGGATGTCAGAGGGACAATTCCAAGCCTCCTGTCCGCAGCCTAAAATGCCTCGGTCCACCAGACTGACCTAGGGCACTTCCATACCATTCTCACAGCTGTTCCTGACCATAGTAAAGCCAGGCCGTTCCCATCCCAACATTGCCACAATTTACCATTTGCATAAAGTGCCCTGAAAGCGACAGGCAAGAAAAAGGAATTCTCAGATTGGAAAAACCGTTTAAGTTACTTTAAGATCACCACAAAGCTAAAGAATGAACAATAAGAGCTAAATCTAAACATTTATCACTGCTGGTGGGAAAACCTGGAAAGCCATCAAGGATCTCAAGATTGTTGGAGAATTATGGCCTTTTTAGACAGTCAGAATTATGGGGTTTTTAGACAGAAGCAGCAAACATGTTATAAATGTAGCCCACAACTCAGCCCTTTTGATTTATTTGTGTGACAAACAACCCTGGTTGAGAATCTCATTTTCAACAAGGGATTCAAAGACTTATTCAAGCCATCCATCACTGATTTCAGCCAATTTGAAAGCATTTGTGTTCAGAGCTTATTTCGGCACCGAAAGAGAAGTTGATCCAGCAATGGCCTTCGCATTCCTCAGTTATGGCATCACTCTAATCACCTGCCTGGAGACGTCTCTCTGACCTGCCTTGCCATGCCCGCCAGCAATAACTGCTGTGTGAGCATGGTTTTATAATGCTCAGTGCTTATCTAGTGGAAACTGTTAAGCAGCAAACACTGTGTTCCACAGAGGGAATTAGCTACTTGTAAGGAGCTCGGTGCCTGCTCCCTTTCCTAGGCAGCTTTTCAAAGATCTGTTTGAACAACTGGTCCCTGCAGATATCTGCTATTTTGATAGAGGCACATGGACTACGTGGCACCAAGTTTCTGTCCAACTCATTTCCTGATATGCTAGTTTGCTCTTTCGTGACATATTTTTCATGCTGAGAAAATGTTTTCATTTGCAAATGTTTATTCCAGCTCTGCTCCTCTATTTTTTTATGTTATATGGTCACCTCAGGGTGGTGCGTGCAAATAGTCGATTAAATATAATTATGTATGCACTGAGTCATCTTTTTGTCCTTGATGTGTATGCATACTTAAAGGTAAAGGTTCCCCTCGCACATACGTACTAGTTGGTTTTCAACTCTAGGGGGCGATACGCATCTCTCTTTCAAAGCCGAAGAGCCAGCGCTGTCCGAAGACGTCTCTGTGGTCATGTGGCTGGCATGACTAAACACCAAAGGTGCACGGAACGTGGTTACTTTCCCACCAAAGGTGGTCCCTATTTTTCTACTTGCATTTTTTACATGCTTTCGAATTGCTAGGTTGGCAGAAGCTGGGACAAGGAACGGGAGCTCATTCCATTACGCGGCACTAGGGATTCAAACCGCCAAACTGGCGACCTTTCTGATCAACAAGCTCAGCGTCTTACCCACTGAGCCATCTTATATACTCTCTTTTTCTAACGTTTCCTTCTGTTGTCTCACACACAGCTGACGTGCTATACCCAGGACAGTACTGGAAGCCTCTCTGTTTTTCTACATTGATGCTGAATAAATAACATGTACCCCTTTCTCCTCTATATAAATTACGGCTATGAAAATAAGCCATATCCACATCTTAAAAAGAAAGTTGTAAACGGAGAGATGTGTTGCATTTATCCATTACCTTATCCTCTTGCCTTCTCATTGGACAAGGATGATGACAAACTGTGGTTTACACGAGAAAATCTTGCTAGAAAAACAAGAGCAAAGCATTTGCAGGCTGGCTGAAGGCTTCCAGATATTTTGACCCTCTGCTATTAATAAGAGCTCTCTGAGATTGTGTGAGATGGAATATTTTTAACTCCACAGCTTTGCCAAGACACACAGAATACTTGCAAGTATTGCCTGTATTAAGCACAGCAGCTCATTTAATCTGCTAAGGACAGGTGTTGTCCGTTGAAGGAATGATATTCATATTTTAGGTGTCAAGTATTTATTTTTGTATTTGTTTTTTTTAAATTAAATTTATATTAATATCCCTAACAAAGTGACTCTGGGCGGCATGAAACCAGGAGTTCACCAATATACAGATTTTTCTGCAAGTAGGAGATACACGATGGGATTCCATCTCATATTTCTTAGGGTTACATCTTTAGGCTAAGTAATTTGGCTTTGATTTTAACCTTGAGTACAAGTAGGATTCCATTTACAACCATTCCTTTTGTGACAATTCCAAGTTACAACAGCACTTGTTTTAACTTATTACCATTTTTCATACTTACAGCCATTACAACGTCCTCATGGTCAAGTGATCAAAATTCGGACACTTGGAAACTGGCTCATATTTATGATGGTTGCTGTGTCCCGGGATCTTTGAACCCCTTTTGTGACCTTCTGACAAGCAAAATCAATGGGGAAGCCAGATTCACTTTATAACTGTGTTACTAACTTAACAACTACAGTAATTCACTGTGAAAAGAAAGGTCACTGTCTCACTTAGCAACAGAATTTTGGGCTCAGTTGTGGACATAAGTCGAGGACTACCTGCATTCACATTAACTTTACTTTGGGCTCCAACTGTCCACTAGAGGGGCAAACCTCAAATGCAAGTTTTGCCAAGGTTTAAGTCCAAAAGAGTTTCCAATAGAGTGATGTCAGCCTTTCCAAAGTAGCACTTAGGAGGAGAATGAGGAAGAGGAGGAGGAGAAAGAAGAAGAGGTAACAGTGGCAAGGAAATGGTTTCACATCAAGGTATTTTATATTGGAATTTAGTTAAGCAGATGAAATCAGTTTAGACATAATTTACACTACAGTTTCAAAATTCATAGAACCCAGTCGGCCATCTGTCATCTGCTATCCCCAAATTCTACTTTGCAATCTCCAAACCACCCACACCACAAGCTGCCCAAATTTGGTAACAACGTCTTCAGTGACGTAATTTGTTAAAGACTTTTTGTAAAGCCAAGGGTTGGAACAGATGGGTTATATGTTTCAGTGGGCGCTTTATACTCCCATTTCATCTCCTTACCCGTCCTCAAATCTCTGTCTTCTCCCCCAAATGGACAAAAATATTTTCCCCATTATTAAATCGGGTATCTGTGGATGGTTTTCCCAGTAAACAAATGAACTAGAAAGTCATTTGCTGTCTATAGAAAATATGTTGATTGCAACTGGGGAAGGAGGGAGGAATCCATAATCAAAATGTAAGATCAAATATCAGATAAAGTCCATCTCCGTACCCCCCCCCCCAAAAAAAGGCTGAATAGAAAATGGAATTCTTAAAAGCTACTACTGGTTGTGAGTTTCTCTAAATTAAATGGGGGTGTGGTTCAGGGTAAGCTGGAAGGATTCACAGTTGAAAAGGCAGTCAGAACTTCTGCTCCTATCAACTGCAGTGTTAAGATTAAACTTTGGCACTGCCAGACATGTACGTCCTAGCTGTTGTATGTCATTGCAACACATTCATAAATAACAAGACCTAAGTATTCCCGTGAATATTCTGATAATCCTGCTTTCCAACTTTCTTATCAGAGGAAGTGCAAAGGTTTTATTTAAAAAATAAATATATTTCTTTTTCCTCTGGTTTTTAAGAGGCAATTACCTTGACTCATGCCAAGGACATGTTAACGCTGTAGAGGAGTGCCAGGTGCCCCTTTCTTTGCTCTAGAGCAGAGGTTCCCAAACTTGGCGGCTTGAAGACTTGTGGACTTCAACTCCCAGAATTCTC
>JANHGC010009227.1:147008-158147 GCA_027560395.1 Boaedon fuliginosus
GATAGATAGATAGATAGATAGATAGATAGATAGATAGATAGATAGATAGATAGATAGATAGATAGATAGATAATTATGTTAGACTGATTCATTGTATATAATACTAGCTGATTACCTGGCCTTGCTCCGGTTTTTTTTAAAGAAGTATATTTGTGCCACATCATTTGCAGGCCTTCTTAATCCCCTGGCACCCCCTCCCACATGGCTTGCAGGCCTTCTTAAGCCCCTGGCACCCCCTCCCATAACTCTGCTCCAGCAAGGCCATCTCTGGGCCAAGGGCAGGCCAGGCTCTAGGCTAAGGGCAGGCCAGTTCTGAGGAAACACAGCCAGGGCTTGAGAGGGGCACTGGGCCGCAGCCGTTTGCAGGCCTTAAGCCCCTGGCACCCCCTCCCACATTGTAGGCAACATTACTTGGCAGGGTGGGCTGCTCCATGTGTCTTGGGCCCGTTGGCGCTGGGACAAATCTGGAATTTATGCTGTATGTATAAAACATGGCACCTCAGAGGTTTGAATATGGTGCCTCAGTCAGTTTAAAAGTCACACACACTCAGTAGAAGTGAAACCGCATGTACTCAGTAGGGACTTGCTGCTTGTTATTGAAGAGTGTCCTCTTTGCGCCCCCAAAAAGGGGTCAAAAAGGGACCCTACCCTTTGCAGACCATGACAGTGCTGATCTTACTACGCTTTTCTACCTATCTGTCAAGTTTGAGGTAGATTGTGCAGAACTGAAAGTTTGTATAGAGCACATACAAACTCCCATCCACACCCCACCTCTCTTTTATAGATTAATATTAATGGACTACATATTTATGGGAAACTGTCTTGGAATATATTTTATACAGTATTAGCAATAGCACTTGGACTTAACTACTACTTCACATTGCTTTACAGCACTCTCTGAAAGATTTACAGAATCAGCATATTGCTCCCAACAATCTAGGTCCTCATTTTACTGACCTCGGATCAAAGGCTGAGTCAACCTTGAAACGGTCAGGATTGAACTCCTGGCAGTGGGCAGAATTAGCCTGCAATACTGCTTTCTATCCACTGTGCCACAACAGCTCTTTATTTATGCATTATACTTTATTTACAAATATTTTAATGAATACATTTCTTCCTCATTCTCTCGAAGTCAATGGCATAGTATCCTGTTCCCACTGTAGGACAACCTGGTTATTTCCAGCACATTTTTTTTAACAAGTCTGTAAAGTAAGTTTATCCTATGTGCATAATGAGACCTATTCTTTATGTTCCAAGTTAAAGGTGATAGAACTCTGATTTTTGGGGTGTGGGTGAGGGATAAAAGAGATTTGGCACGTGTCAACTCTTTTATCTATAGCTTAAAACCCTGTTTTGCACCTCTGCTTGATATTGTTTCAACAAGATGGGTCCAGGAACTAAGAGAAATGTCTTCATCATAATGAGAGATCAAAAGCCTCTTGTTACTTCCTCTAAAATAAAGAGATACAGCATCTAACCCTCACAATTTTAACCTCAAACTGCCCACGGTTGACCTCACACCATTTTTAAGAGGTCCATAAAGGGGGCGTGCATAAGTGCACCAGCATCCCTACCGTCCCTGTCTTACTGTCTATTTACTTGTATATACTCCTTGTTTATGTTTATGTTTATATTTTTACCTGTTATCTTATTCATGTTGACAAATAAACAATACATATGCCACTACCTTTGTGGTTTACTCATTCCGTGATTAATGGATTAGTCCTTCCATGGTTAGTGGATATTACATTTTCCATGGTTAATTGAGAGGAAGTGGACTGTTTTGGTTCTTGCCTTTTCTATGGACATTACTGTACATCTCTTGTATTTCTCTCCTTAAACTGCCAAAACATGGGTGAAAAGTCAATGGTTCTCCATATGTGACCATGAAGAGGGAGATAAATGTTGGATATTTGAAAGTTCTTGAGATATGTCATGTTCCCCAACAAATAAGAGCCATGTGGACCATCAAGCACATAACTGAAGGGGACTTGGCAAGAACTGCTGTTATAAGCAAAGAGGGCTAAAAGTTTCCTTAAGTTCTGAGGAACAAAAGATAGTACAGATAGTCCTCACTTACCAACTGCTTGTTCAGAGACCATCTGCAGTTCCAATGGTACTGAAAAGGGAGATTTACACTGTCCTTGAACCTGTAGCCATCACAGTGTCCTTCAAAGCTGGCTTCCAAAAAGCAAAGTCAATGGGGCAGCCAACAGGAAGTTTACTCCTTGTTTGGAATAAACATAAATACCACATCATGAGGGCTATTTTAACATGGCTTTTAGAAAGCAAGGTTTCCTTTTGTATAGCATATTAAGCACTTCCATTTAGTTTTCTTTCTGAACACAAAATGACCTTTGGATTCCTTCAGATGTGGAAGCCCTTCAGGAAATCAGAAATTCTCTCTCTCTCTCTCTCTCCACAAAGGCTCACACATTTTTTGTTCTTCATTTATTTTACACTTTATTCTGGCTGGTGTGCACCCGTGACCACATGTCTATTTTTCTGTATTAGGCTTTTGTATGGGGAAGAAGACAAAGAAAAGAGTACCGGGTAGAAGATGAGAAATGGGAATTGATGCTGTTTAGACATATAATTAAAAGTTCAATTAAAGGTTGCCTCCACCCAGATTTATCCTGCATTGCTCAAGGAGTAGTAATGAAGCCGCAAATGAGCAGCCCTATCAAAATATTCTGAAAACACAATAAAAACTGTCTGGTATCTCTAATCCTATATTTCAAGATTTGGGGAGTTTTTTTATGGTAAAATAAAGTTGATACAGAAATAGTGTTTGTTTGTTTGTTTGTTTGTTTGCTTGTTTGTTTGTTTATTAGATTTATATGCCGCCCAACTCCTGCAGAACTCCGGGCGGCTATTTGGGGTTGGTTGAGTATGTGTATGCCAATCTTTTCCAACTAAGTACCCTCCAGATGTGTGTGGTTCATTCAGAGAATTACTCACTTGATCAACCATTTTGATTAGCAGTTTGAAAATGATTGATAACTTGACAGCTCTCCAACTGAGGGTGAAATCATTCTCCCCTGTTTTGGCTAAGATGATAAGGGCACCACCTCTCAGCTTTAGCACTTCATCCGGAGTACTTAATACCAACACATTTCCAAACTCAATAGCAACTTCTTTTGTTCCAAGGTATACAGGAGAGCAGTCTATACTGCTGCTGTTGTCAAGCTTTCAGACTCTCTCACCAGGATGAACAGGAAAATAACTGTTAAAAAGTCTTGTGACTGCTTAAAGGCTAACTGATTTTATCACAGCCTGAACTTCCATGAATTAGAACCTGAAGTAGTGCTTAATAAGCTACAAGACCCTTTCATGTCTGCCAATGCAGACTTAACGTTCCTTCCTAGCCCTCTGTAATTTAAAACAGCAAATTCAATATAGCTCTGGTTTTATTCAAGATAATGCTTACCTTCAGAATTTCTACTTAATTCTAAGGCTCTGCTCTGGGACATAACATCTGGAAAAGAAGAGAAATGGATCTTGCACAGAGTCCACAACCTCTGGGAAAGAAAATAGATCACTTAGCCACCATAGATGCAGATTACACCTTTCCATCAAGCCCAATTAGCTCTTTGCCAGGGAGGTGGGAAGGTAGAAAGAACAGAACAAAACAGAACAGAACAGAAATATACAGGTAGTCCTCAAGTCACAACCATTAGTTTAGAGACTGTTCAAAGTTACAACAGCATGAAAAATGTGACTCTTCACATGACCATTGCGGCATCCCCATGATCACGTGATCAAAATTTGGACGCTTGGCAATTGGCATGTATTCATGAGAGTTGCAGTGACCTGGGATCATGCAATCACCTTTTGTAACTTTCTGACATGCAAAGCCAGGTTCCTTTAACAACCCTGTTTCTAACTTAACAACTGCAGTGATTCACTTAACAGCTGTGGCAAGAAAGTGGTAAAGTGGGACAAAATTCACCGAACAATGATCTTGCTTAGCAATGGAAACATTGGGCTGAATTGTGGTCGTACATCAAGGATGACCTATAGTCAAGATTGCCCATTGTTGACTAGACTAAACAGAGGATGACCAACAGCCTAATACAATCTATGTTACACAAACTCAACTCTTTCCCTGTCATCTTTTTAACAGTCCTCAAGATCACAATGTGTGGTATTTACTAGAGTCCAATGATTTTTTTCCCTCCTGAAAATACGCTTTGTTTCTTCAATTAAGTCTTTGAGAGAGTCATGAAGATGTTCCTTATCAAGAATAACTCTTATTCGTTTCATATCTTATTAGCAGGACAAGCTTTGTAAGAAATTTCTGAACACCTGTTCTAATATGTCAACAAGTACTTTATATCTAAACTATAAATTGTGACCTGCCAGCCATAATAACTGCATTAAAATATTGGACAAAGTCATAGTATGGGTCACATGCAGTTTATAATCTATGCTTTGAGTTTTAGAACAACATGTGGACAAAGCAAATCATAATTAGTCAATTAATCACAGTAAAATTTATCATGAACTAGTGATAAACTGGCTTCGCCCTGGTATTTATTTATCGCAATGCTGTATTACAGAGGAAAATGCTGTAGTGGGGACTCATGCTGTTGTCCTATGTGTGAAGCTCTATAGGTAGTAGCTCTAGATGTAGTAGCTCTATGTCTCTTATTGTTTAGTCGGGCCTCATGCAACTCTCTCATGCAGCGTCGCAAGTCAGAGGGAGCCCCGTTGTGGAGTACTGTAAAGCCATCACCATGGGATCTCCACTATTTTTAAGGAACAGAGACCCACCAAGGGGTGTTAGGGGTCTCTTACAGCCACAGTATTTGTCCCCAGAGGGTAAGTCAACTGTGTACCAAGTTTGGTTGAAATTGGTCGAGGCGTTCCAGAGTTATTCTGGAACACACACACACACACACACACACACCCAATTATATATATATAGATTAGAATGGTGCCTTTCAGCTTTACTTATATTACTTCATGTTCCCCAAGTCCCTCAATGCAACCTGAGCTATTAATAAAAATGTTGCGGATTTTTTCTTGAGTTATATTAGTGACTCATATTATACATCCAGCTCACAGAGTTGCTGTTGTGGGGCAAATAGGAGGAGGAAGGAATATTAGATATTTTCACTGCCTTAGGTTCTGCATAAAAATAATAAAGGTGGGATATAAATATAATATACCATAGTAATTGGAATAGTAAGTTCTCTGCACAAGCCTTTCTGTATGAATTTTTAATGTAGTACATTTAATTCATTTTCCACAACAAAGACACCATGTGAATATTGAAAGCTTATACATTCAATATACCAGTGGCAACTGTCATTAAATGCTGCTGAGTGTTCACAGAGTTTTGTTATACTAAACCTCTCCACGGTAATGTAATTCATCTAAAGTCCAAACATGCTTGATCTAGATTATTAAGCATGGTGTTAAAAAGCCTGCTGCTTTTTTAAAGGGGATGTTCTTGTGATTCAGAGAAATCTAATCTCCCTGAAGCATCCCACCTGAGTTTGTGGCTGACATCATGTTTGAGTATTAACAGATTCATCTGAACTAGGCATGATTAGAACTATGTAAATTTCACCATGCTTTTTGGAGACCAGTTAGAGAAAAGGCCACTGGAGATTAGAAGTGCAATTCTATACATGTTTATTCAGAAGTAAGACTCATTAGGTTTTGTGAGATTTACTTACAGAGGAATGCTTTGCAGAGATGGACAGGATGAAGCCGCCAGATGTTTTGAATTATGATTTCCACAGTCCTTTTCCATTGGCCATACTTGCTGGGGCAGATGGAAGCTGAAATCTTAAGCACTTTGGGCATGGATTATAGTTTAGAAGCAAAGCAGTCCCGTTCTTGTAACTTTATTGGTCATTGCGTATTTATATATTTATATGCAGTGGTGGGATTCAAATTTTTTTACTACCGGTTCTGTGGGCATGGCTTGGTGGGCGTGGCTATACAGTCATGTGACTGAGTGGGCCACCACACCCCCGCACCCCATTTTTTTCCTAGAAAGCCACCCTGAAGCCTCCTGGCCGCCAAATAAGGGCGTGAGGGGTAGCACTGCACCCCCATGCCCCGTTTTTGGCCTAGAAAACCTCCCTGAAATGTCCTGGCAGCCAAAGAGGGGCACGTGGAGACTCCTGGAAGGGACGGGGTGGGGAGGGGCAGGGCCAATCAGAGGTGGAATTTGCCGGTTCTTCAGTGGTGGGATTCAATCTTTCTTACTGCTGGTTCTGTGGGTGTGGCTTGGTGGGCGTGGCTATGCGGTTGGCCAATGAGAGGTGGTATTTGCTGTGGTCAGCCGGTCAGAGGTGCTATTTGCCGGTTCTCCGAATCAATCAAAATTATCTCTACCGGTTCTCCCGAACCTGTCGGAACTGGCTGAATACCACCTCTGCTTATATGGTAGAAATGAAGGCCAAAGAATGCTGGCTTTCCCAATGGAAAAGAGCATGATTCATTGCTAATATTTTTTCTGGTCTTCCTATTCAAGATTTTATTTATTTATTTATTTATTTATTTATTTATTTATTTATTTATTTATTTATTTATTTAGTTAGTTAGTTAGTTAGTTAGTTAGTTAGTTAGTTAGTTACTTAGTTATTCATTCATTCATTCATTCATTCATTTATTTGATTTATATCCCGCCTTACTTCCCCGATCAAGGGGAACTCGAAGCGGCTAACAACAATTTAAAATTACAATATTCGTAATAAAAAACATCTCAGACAACAATCACACATCGGGGGGAGGGGCATCTCAATTCCAGGCCTTCCACCACAGCCAGGTCTTTACGGCTTTATGGAAGGCCAGCAAGGTGGGGATGGTCCTGATCTCTGTCGGGAGCTGATTCCAGAGGGTCAGTGTTGCCACAGAGAAGGCTTTAGCACGGGGCCCCGCCAGCCGACATTGTTTGGCTAATGGGACCCGTAGCAAGCCAACTCTGTGGGACCTAACTGGGCACTGGGAGGTATGAGGTAGCAGAAGGTGGTCTCGAAGGTACTGATTTCTGCTTGAGTTCAATCCATTATTCTAGCTGTGTAACTAATGACTGGAATTGCCCATGTGTTAAGAACTTTGATAGTATTCCTCCACTGAGTTTGAATTTTTACGATCTTCTCCACCCTCATGGTATATTCGCATCTAAAGTCTTGATTTCAGTGCTTCATGTGGTCAGCCTGAGGACAATTTCTAGTGACCTTCTTCATCCAGACCCTTGATGTTACTTCCATACAGCATCTTCATTCCTTTAGTTTTCATTATTTTCTCCCTGTTGATGATGAGGGGAGCATGTTTGTCCAGTCCAAACTCTTGGCCATGTTGAGCAACAATTCTATTTCAGATGGTGTTTTTCCATACAGCTTCAAATTGTCCCCATAAAGGAAGTGGGAGAGCCTGGAAGATGTTTTTGGATGTCTGATAGCCATGGCCCGACTTGTTCAGTATCGTTGACAGAAGAATCAATGCAATCACAAACAGTAGTGGTGAGAGTGAATCTCCTTGAAAGATTCGTCTCCCAGTTTATCCCCATTGACCAGCAACTGTGGTCTTCCGTTGTACCATTGGTCTTTCCACAAAGCTGATGTTTCTACTGATTAAAGCTTGTATGCCTCATCTGCTGTCCACTGTTTACCCAGAATACTACTTTGCTTTGACCCTTCACATGACATACATTAAAAAAAGGAGGTTGAAGTTTTGATTGCACAGCTATGACCACCCCCTTAACTTTTTTGGTCCCCCTCCTCAGTCACTCTGATTTTGTGGTGAAATAGTGCAAATTAGTCTTGCAGGCTTATTTGGAGTGAACCTATCAAACAAGTGAGTTTTCATAATTGCTACAGTTATTATATTATTTCCATCAAATTCTGTAGACTCAAAGTTTCAGTTAGTGGAGTACAGGACACACTCAAAATAATGTTGGAAAAATCAGCTTTGTTGCCCCACAAACAGTACTGGGCAAAATTCTTATCCTCTGATGGTAATGACAGGGAAGGGGAATAATCCAAATAGCCAAATAAGGACATGGGTTTCTACCTCATGAATGGGGCCTGTGGAAAACCAGTAATTTCCTTCTCAGCTGCTGGGAGCATTTGGTGCCAAGGCTGCTTGTCAGTGGCTTACATCAACAACATAAACAAACATTTTAACAAGGGCTGCCAAATTAGGCCTCACCCCCACGTCCCCTTCAATCACTTAATGGGAGAAGACAAAGGCCGGGAAGATTAGATCACACCTTCAAGGAAGGACAGAAATTGTAAGGAAGGAGAGGAATTTGAGAGCTTGTTAAGGCTGCTTTAAAAATGCCAGGAATGCAAATTAAAACCACACAGGGGCCTGCAATCAATAAAATATGTTAAGCACAGTTCCAAAAGGTTTTGTCCTATCAGTAAATTAAACCCCAGACAAGAGCAGCAAAAAAAAACCCGGTGAGCATTCAGCAAGAAGGAAACGATGGGGCAGCAACAATGGGAGAATTAAACTTTAATATTTCCCTTATCAAGGAATGGAAATAGAAAGATAAAACGTGATCTCAAAAGCTGACAATCCTTGAAGTGAAAACATTCATGAAAGCTGTTTTTTTTTTAAAAAAAAATCTGCTGTAGTGAATAAGTTCAAAACCAGAATAAAATAAGATCGTTCATGTCACATTGTGTGAATCCAGTAGAAAGATTTCTGTGGATAACTAGCCTAATGTGATATTGCTCATTTTTTTATTACTGAAATTAACGTGACTTATCTAATTAATAAAACACAACAGCAGTCAGATAAAAGGATCTTGACTACAAGACTGCTTGACAGCAAAGGTAGATGGAAAAAGCTTTGTTCAGGTCCTTCAAATTTTTCAGTCCCGATCTAGTAAGCCTGAAAAGCTATCAGAGAGTTCGTGTTCATCCTCCTAGATGCAACCTGAAAGCACAGCACCTTACACATAGCTCATTCAATTGGAAGCTGAGCGCCGGTTTCTCAGGACAGAGCTGTCAGTTCTCTTAATAACAAACAATCATCTAACTCAGCGGCCCCCAACCTTTTGGGCACCAGGGACCAGTTCTGTGGAAAGAGGTTTTTCCATGGACCAGAGGGGGTGTTGGGTTCACATGCTGCCTGCATCCTGCAAATGAAGTTTCGCTTGTTTGCATGCAGGGGTGGGTTTCAAAGTTTTTAACAACCAGGTCTGTGGGCATGGCTTAGTGGGCGTGGTTAGGTGGTCATGTGACTGGGTGGGCATGGCCAACTTGACATCACTCACATCAAAGAGTGCTTCTCCTTGGTTGGCCTCTCGTGACCACGGAAGAAGGAGGCAGTAAGTCTGGGCGTACTGCCAAGAACATTTAGCTGTTATAATGTAATAAGAGTTAACCAAAAGGCAGTTTCTGTAAGCAGGGCAATAAAGATTAGGCTAGAAACAACACCAGAATGTTTCCTTCCTGCCTTCCTTAAGGATTATCCCTGTAAAATGGAAAAAAATAAAAGGAGATTTCTTTCAACAACCGGTTCTCCGAACTGCTTAGAAAGTTAACAGCTGGTTCTTGTGAATAGGTGAGAACTGGTAGAAACCCATCCCTGTTTGCACGGCCCGGTTTCTGGCATGCGGTGGCACAGTGCTGGTGCATGGACCGGGATTCAGGAGCCCCTGATCTAACTCCAACACTGAAATGTATAAAACAAAAAGTCTGATAAAGGCATGGGAAAAATGAAAAAAGAACTGGTGGAATAAAATTACAAGGGGTATAAGACCATACTGTAATACTGTCACATATTGATAGAGGATAAATTGTTTTTTATAGTGGAAACATCCACCTAGGCAATCTATCTTATCTTCTATCTTCTTCTTCTTCCTCTATTCTATGTATAACAACAGATGTGTGTATGTGTGTATGTTCCAGCATAGCTCTGGAACAGCTCAGCCAATTTCAACCAAACTTGATACACAGATGCCACGGATGCCACTGCACAGCTGTTGGATCAGAGTGTTTTCAGAATACCACGCAGATTGTGAAGGCGATCCCGCGCAGTGCGCTTTTGACAGCCGATCAGGAAGCGCGTCCACAAAGTGGGTAACCAGCGAACCAGGAGAAACCCATCCTTGCTCTATGGGAACAAACACTGTGGGGGTAAGACACCCCTAATACCCCTCAGGAGGGTCTGTGTGCCTTAAAAATAGTGGTGATGGCTTCATAGTAGGGGGGCTCCCTCTGACTTGCGACACCGCGAGAGAGCAGCATGAGGCCCATAGAGCTACTACATCTAGACCGTCACAGACAGTACAACAGTGTGAGGCCCAACTAAACGTTAAGAGACATAGAGCTACTACATCTAGAGCTTCACACACAGTACAACAGTGTGAGTCTGGCTACAGGATTTTCCTGTCTAATACAGCATTCGCATAAATAAATACCTGGGCAGCGCTGGGTTATCAGCTAGTAAGGCAATAAAAATTGAGTGGCAAGTCTGGGAAGCTAAGCCTAGAGGAGTTTGACATTAAAATCTTGGTAAAAAAAGTCACACAGACCCCCCAAAAAAAGCCATAATGAATTTTGAAACAAACTTTAGACCACTAGGAATGGAGGCGGCGGCAGGCTGAGTGACATAATGATGACTACAGAATGGAGTCAAAAAACTTTTAAACTATTGTTTTACCACCAACTTCTAGTGGTGCAACTACAGGTAGTCCTTGACTTCTGACCATAATTGAGCCCAAAGTTTCTGTTGCTGAGTGAAACATGTATTGAGTTTTGCCCCATTTTACAATCTTTCTTTCCACAGTTGTTAAGTGAAACACTGCTGTTGTTAGTTAGTCATACGGTCGTTAAGTGAATCTGGCTTCCCTCTTGACTTTGCTTGTCAGAAAGTCGCAAAAGGGGATCGCATGAGCCCGGGGACACTGCACCACCTTAAATCTGAATCAGTTGCCAAGTGTCCAAATTTTGATCACCTGACTATGGGGATGCCGCATAGTAAAATAGTCAAGTCACTTTTTTCAGTGCCGTTGTAATTTTGAATAGTAACTAAACAAACTGTTGTAAGTTGAGGGCTACCTGTATTGATCCTGAGTTGCATGCAAACCTCGGTGGCGCAGTGGTTAAATGCAGCACTGCAGTCTCTGCTGATTTGTTCAGCAGGTTGTCAGATCGAATCCCA